>CCAG010023352.1:0-26403 GCA_001077435.1 Glossina morsitans morsitans
AGGGGTCCCAACTTAAAAATTCACTCCAGTTTCGTAAATTCAGCGGGCAAGGATTTTTCGTGTTTGGCTTTCGCTGAAACCTGGTTAAAGCCTGATTTACACTCGTCGATTGAATCGGATTGGTGGTGGTGTTTTAACTGCCACATCTGCTGCAGTCGCGTCCTGTTCATTCGAATTTCCTATTGCTCCTGACTTGAATTTATTGAATTTATTGCTATTCGGCTGAAAATTGGCACTAAACAGTTATATGTAACTTGCTCTTATATTCCCCCAAATGCGAATATCTCGATTTTTAAAAAACATGTTCTTACGTGGCCGAAAACCCTAAATCTGCTGATATAGCGTTGGGAGACTTCAATTTGCCACAATTCGCTTGGCGTTATAATGATAATTCTGGCTGTATGGTCCCCATTTCAACATCTGATAGAACTTTTGTGTTTTTCAATGAATTGAAACATTCGATCGAAATTTATTTCAATACTACTGTATTCCTAATTGTAATGCTTAATCTTTTCTTTGCCAATTTTACGGAGAAAGCGGTAGATTGGTGTCCACCTTTTAGTTTCCCTGAGGATTCATATCATCCAGCAATTTATACTTCCTTTCATTACAGGCGTGATGGTCTGTTGAACCATTCTAATGTGTCAAATCCAACTTCCTCAAATAAACATTATGATTTTAATATCTTATCCTTCACAGATTATGGTTGATTTATCTACTGGGAATATTGAAACCCTACTATCTTCGTTTTATAATGTATTAAACGTAGCTATTTTTGCATCCGTTCCGATCAAGCAACCTCGCCCACGAATTATGTGATTGCTATAGTTTAACAGTGTATTAAATATTACAAAAATAGGAAAAACAAACTTTTTAAAAAATTTATGAAAAGTGGTTTTGCTTATGGCTTATTCTGCTGCTAGACATAGATTTAGTTACATCAACTACCACGGTTATTACAGATATCTTCAGTTGATAAAGTTCTCACTGCTTGTTAATCCTAAATGTTTGTTTAAATTTGTCAACTCCAAAAGAAAAATCTCCTTACATCCTCTCATGTCTTTTTCACTGGCTCCGGGTCCGGTGGTGATATTGAACCCTCAAATTTCTTTTTTGAACACTTAAGACGAAATTTTTTAACTGCTGATTCCGATTTAACTGCTAACTATTCGCACCTTATAACTAAGTCGGTTTCGATTCCTATCTTAATCATTTCAAAAAACGATGTTTTACATGGTTGGAGGTCTGTAAGACATAGTTGTGCGTCTGTACCTAAAGGGATTTCATCATGTGTACTGAAATCATGCTCTGAAGAGCTATGTGGTGTTATTTCAAACAGTTTTAATCAGTTGTTAATCAGTGTTTTCCAGTTGTGTTGGAAGAGTAGTTTCCTTATTCCGCTTCACAAATGTAGAAACACCTATGACATTGAGAACCATAGATTCGTTGCCAAGTTGAGTGTCGTACCTAAATTGTTTGAGCGAATTGTTACTCAGCATTTAGCTTTTGTTATCACATCTTACATTTCTCTATTCTAGGATGGCTTTCGGGAAGGAAGACCTACTATCACGAATCTTTTAAAGTTTACTTATCATGTTTTTAAAGTTTTTTCTATTGGCTCTCGCATTTATACAGTATATACCAAGTTTAGTAGAGCGTTTGACTTAATTAACCATAATTCATTAATCTTCAAACTCCACGTCTTCGGTTTCCCTTTGTACTTAGTGAAATGGATAAGTGAACTGCATAACAGACCATTCAGGGTTCTCTTTAACTTCATTAGCTCAAATGAGTTTCCAATTACTGTTGAGTGACGAATTGCTGTTTGTGTTTATGAATTTGGATTGGGTCCCTTGCCTCTCTGCCTATCTATCAAAATATGTTGCATCAGTTATCTTTACCGTCACTTAATAAACGTAGATTTATTCGTGGTGTTTCCTTCCTAATTATATTAATTAACGGTGCTATCGATCCGTCCACATTACTTGGTGAGATAAGTTTTAATGTCCCTAATCGCTTCTCTGCCGACTTTATTTTCATTAAGCTTAAGCAGTGTAAATATAGTTATGAGCTGTTTAATCCGTTCAGAGTTATTTGCAAAAACCTAAATGATGTCTATCACTTAACCCCAATATTGGACTCTTTAAAGTCTATCAAAACAACTATGCTTAATATGTTCGACTTTCCTATGTTGTATTTAAACTAACTTGCGATTTTAACACCTCACTATGATGTGAAAATTGACTGGTGTTGTTTACTATTATCGGTTGCCAAGCTTTTGCATGTTTGGAATGATTGGGGACTCATTTGCAACTTGGTTCTGTACTGCTTTTGGATGCGCCTCTGTGCTAGTTGTGTACACGCTGTTTTTCTCTGGATTTTCTTTCTTATTTATTCATACAGGAATTGTATTTTAATTATCTTTTTCTTTAGCTCTCCTTATATATATAAATATATATAAAATTTACATCTAAGAGTCAATGGAATTCGGCAGTGGATTTATTTTAGTGGGTTTCATGTGTAAATAAATAAATAAATAAAATAAATATAAAAAAAATAAATAAGAACATTATAGTCGGGGAAGGTGGACCGTTCAATACACTACACCGTATTATCTAGCACAATTCTTATTTTTGTATAAAATTACTATTATGGGTCAATTTTAATCACCCTATGTTAAGACTTAGACTTTTGTGTTTTACAAAGGGTCAATTTTCGTGAAAATCCTTATTAGGGCAAAATCCAAAAAATAGGCCAAGATGTTCCATATTTGGGACAGTTAATTTTTTTATGGTAAATTCCTATTATGATATAATTTTGATCATGAAGCATCACGATTTTTGTCGTATGAACTTGAGTTTTCATTACAAAAAAGTGAGTACAAAAATTGCCCCAGCCGGAACGAAGTTTTCATACCAATTTAGAATTTCGAAATACTACTACTTGGCTAGTTTCGCCGAGCAATTTTGAAAATTCCAAATTTGCAAAAAAGTAGACCAATTCGAACAATTTTCAATAGCGTTCGTTCTTGGGTCAAAACACCCCAATGAACCAAATTTCATCAAAATATCTTAAACCCTTCTAGATATTACATACGTCCGCACAAATTTAATATACACTGTACCGCAAGTGGAGTAGGGTGTACACACTGCAAATATACAAGCATAAATCTCCTTTTAATATCATAAATATGATAAACCACATATTTATGTCATATTTATAAAAAAATGTACTCATTATTAAACTTCTGCCACATATAAATAAAGTAATTTGTACATATAATAGCCAATACATGTAATTTGTACATTCAAAACAAAAATAAAACTTCCGTAAATATAATAATTAGCAATAAACTTATTAAAATATCTATAGAAAATTTCTAATGCTTACAAACACGTATACAATTCTCTTCTCTAGATAAAGGTGTAGTGTGTGAATAAAGTAACATGTATGCACAAAATAAAGAAAAAAACAAGTGCCAGGGTTACGAAAATTCTGAATTGCACTTTCGCTAAAAGCATTACATTACATAAGGCGTCCTACATTAATTGTCTATGTCAAGTTATTAAGTTATATAAACATAATAAATTGAGAAATTATATTTGGCTGCGGTCGAATCTCGCATTCCTACCATCACTAAAACTTTTAGCTCCCCACGTTTTTATTTTTGGTAATAAAAAAGTGAATGGGACAAAATTTATTTCAACTTTTAATTCACTAAAAGGTATTGTCGAGAAAAATTAACCTTCCTCGTCCTGACAGTCGACATAATTAATTTAAAAGTGACACACTTAGTTTGCTCATTTTAGAATTAACGCATTTTTAGGCAGATAATATATATTTGAGGAATTTGAAAATAATTTTAATTATTTTGTCTTGTTTAAAGTATGTTTAGTAAGTAAAAAGAGAAGAAAGTAAACAAGTGAAAAAAAGATGTTTAATCACTTATAATTTTGTGTGAGCATGGTCGATTTTTACAAAATATTTGCACATAAATAGTAGCATTTTCCGTAAAGTAAATATAGAAAATTTTAGTCTTGTATCTTTCATGATTTGTGAGTAATGAAAAACCCACAAATTTTTGTTTAGAGAAACAGAGTTGCGTTCAGCCTGCTCTGATTAATTTGGATCATTTTTAATAACAACCTGTGTACAGAAACTTACAATGTTTCTTCCAAAGTAGAGTTTACAAATTACCTACTTACACGTTTTGGATAACCTAAAAGGATTTGAACAGTCATGAGTTCTTATTATTTGTTGCTTCTTTGCGCTCTCTCAATGACACTGGCAGAGTATGATGATGCATGGGAAGATTGATGATACACAATTGATCACAAGCTTTGGCGGACTAAGAATGTTAATAAGGCAACTGAAGCAAAAAGCAAAAAAAAAAAAAAAATTAATTTACACACTTTTCCCAAATTTAAAATTTGTTACTTTGGTTCAGCTGTTTGTAAGTAAACAATTTATTTGGGATTTATTGTCTTTTCAATTTACAATTATTTTCTCTTGCAAATTGCATTCTAAACAACCAATACTAACTCAGAACTATCAACACTAACGCACAGCGTGAGCTTGTTTTGATAATTTGCAGAGAGTGTTTCTTGCACCTTTTGTGCATACATACATCTAAAAAAAGCGAAACTCGAAAATGAAACTTAGTTGACACCATACGTAATTAATGCGCGGAAATAAGAAGTCAATTGTTTGTATTCATTTGTGGCTGTCGAAAGCATGGTACTGGGTGCTGATTATGTATCTTTCGTTAACTAGCTCCCACTTTGACAGCGTACCATTAAAGCCATTTAATTTTGCACTATATATTGCTTTTGTTATTCGATATATATTTCTGAAAATTAAAAAAAAGTAAGTGACGAATTTTACGTTTGTTTCTTTACAAACAAATAGCGTTAATAATCAACAACAAACTCATACAAACGTCAATAAAAGCAAAGTTATATAAAACTTTTGATAAACTGAAATGAATTTTTGATATAATAAGCATTTTCAATAAAGCAAAACAAAAAAACAAACAAACGAAAAATTGGAAAAAATAAGTTACGTTGCTGAAAGTACAGGAGATATACCGGTTTTCATTTCTTCACTTATTCGCCCCAATTGGAAGACCTCTAGTGAAACATCGTCAAAAAAAGTTGTGGGAGCTGCAGAAGTTAATTCCGGCGTTTTACACTTTATAGTGCAGTGAAATGTTGTGGTCGCAAATTTTCTCAACCTCATTGAAGTGTATCTGCTCCTCCGTTCTTCCATTACGATACGCAATCGACGTTGAAAAATGAATGCACTTAATTTAGATTTCACTTTTAGTCTCTTTCATAGCGTTTGAGAAATTTAAGGTCATGAAGTGGGACATGAAAATCTTGATTTCCAGCAAAATATTCTATCTGATAATATACATTGCTTCTGTCCAATCGCAAAAATAAGCTTCGAGTTTATTCGACATCGACAGTCATAAACCGACCCCTTCTCTAGCAAATAGCTAACCAACGTATCCCTGCGAGAATTTGCAACTGTTTTTCACTTTTAGCACTTTCGGCATTCATCATATTTTCCTTTATCGTCAAAAGCATGAAAAGCAATGCTATAATTCTGCTTCCTATCAACATCTTCTTATCCTGGCAATTGATATAGAAAATTTTGTGATTCTTTCAACTGCGAGCCATGCAATGAATGGTTTTTAGAAACGAAAGAGACAACTGTCTTCAACTTACGCTGATGCTAGCATACCACATATACATGGAAACTGTTTATTTCAAATCTGTAAACTTCAGATGTAGATAAGCGTTCTGCAAAATCATTCTAATTTATTTAATGATGTATGATCGATTAAACTTTCATTAAGAATTTCATAGATCCCGTTTTAACCTCATGTAAGATTTAAAGAATTCAAACAAACAATTTAACAAAAATAAAAGAAATTTCCACGACAACAAATAGGGACTTTTAGCGAAATTGGTTTTTCTGTCTTGTAATTTATTAAATTTATATAGCATCAATAAAATGCTATTTATTTAAGGTAATACTTAACCATTTAATAATTAATTAATTAATCAGAATGCATCACAGAATCCGTAATGTCTCAATTAATGAAAAGGCATCTAACGTCGTAAGCGAGTATTATGTTTATAAAGCCATCAAAATGGATTCCGAAATACATACATTTTAATTTAATCTTTTAAATACACACATTGCATTTCCTCTTTGCAACTTTTTATTCCCTTTTATACTTTTTTATCACTGCTCTACTATATCTACCATTACTATTATTCGTCACCAGAAAATTGTCACATCCTTCATATTTTTGTTTATCCTATGTGGAATAATTATTTTATTATTTTAATTTTTTATATCTTAACCTAGTCGCTTTAATTGAGAGTTCCCCATAGAATCGTCAAGACCACCATTTATATTAAATTCGGATGCTAAATATCTTTAGACGCCGGGTCAACCATCACAAGCCGCTTTGAACTAGCCTGCCATGCTTTTAAGCCTTTTAAGCTCTACAAGCGCGCAAATGAATAACAGAGGTAACCACAAATTATTATGGAAATTATGTGGTTTAGGCTTCCCGCAATAATTCGGGAATTTTTTGATGTTAGATTTTTAAAGGTGCTTTTCGACGTATTTCAATCTGACAATATTCCCATCAGGCGTCCTTCAAGGTGGTCACATAAAACTTATTCTAAATACATTAGTGATCGTTTATCAATAATTAAATCGTCTCATTAGTTAATATATGTTGATGACGCTAAACTATTCTCGTCATTCAACTCCGAACTTGCAACATGTGACTTTTTGGTTACAACATTAGTTACAAATGCAACTCTTTAACATTGTAGAATGTAGGATTGGTAAATTCACCGACGAGAAATGACTAGCTATAGGAATAATTGGCAGACCTGAAATATTAGCATGAGAAAACAAAACGAAAAAGATGGCTGACGAAGAAGAGGAAGAGAGTTTTGGCAGTGGAGTTAACGAAGAATGTGGTTGCAAAGCGAAAATAAGCCATTAATAAATTTGTAGATTGTTCTGTTAACCATGGTTGATTTGGATATATACAGAAACATAGCTTAGCCTTACAGCTTTTAATAAACTAAACAAAGATCTAAAAGTGAATGTGTATAAAATAAAAATATAGACATTTTGACAATATTGTCAGAATAATACTTGTAGAATAAATGCGAATTATTCTAACAATATATAACAAACCCTAACAAGAGCAAATTTAGATTTTTCCAGTCTGTTTCATCTGTACGTCATCTAAAGGTGTCAAAAAAAAAAGATAAACGGCAATTTTGAGCGTATATTTAATAAAACTTTAACTGATCTACTTCGTGACACATGAAATGACAAAGATAATGGAGCCAAACACATTTTACAATGCGTTGAAGAAATTAAGGAAGAATTGCGTTAAGTGTCACACTGCAAAGTTAACTTACTTGTAGGGGCATTGCTGGAAAGTGAATTATATAACATAAAAGAAAGCAAAACAAAAGCAAATATTCAATAAAAATGTTCATTAATAATGGGAAAACGCGCCCCACAAGCCGCTACGACAGTTGACGTACATCTTTTGCATCCTGAAATCAAATAACTGAAATCGGCCTTAGTAGCGCCATGCCCGAAAACTTTACATATAAATACTTACGCTCATAACTATTGGCAGCCCTATAATGACAATGCAGATTCGTCTTCCAGCGACATACCGTTGCCATTTTGTATCTCCAACACTTCGTAATTATACAACTAAACAAGCTAACAATTCGTCGATACTGGTTAACAACTGTTCGTTAAATAACAATTCAAATAATGATGGTGATTATAATAGCCTATCAACTGGGTAACCTAAATCTGCTTATACGTTAAAACCATCAGTTACAACTACGATAATCAGCCCACCCGAAAAGTAGATTTCTTCCGTCCGTTGGTCCTTACATAGGTGAATTTCACGTGAATTTCTATGTTTGTAACGGTGTGTGCAATAGAATTTAAAACTCCCACATTTCTCCCGAACTAGCTAACTCATTAGTGATACGCGAGCTCATCGTTTACAACACATAATTCTTTTAAAGCAACACTCGCGTTCAGATTGAATAGACAGGCATAAGCAACAAATGTTTAAATTGTTTTACAAACTTTACTCACCTCTCCGTCAAACTGATTTAAATAATTTAGTTACACTGTGCTCATTCAACTCTGTTATGCTAAATCAAAAGAAGCTGCCATTTTTCAGACGAAGTTCTTCCATAAATGGTTTTTGTATTGATTTTTTTTAATTTACACGAGTTCTAGGTTGTCGACTGGTTCATTCATCTAGGTATTCTGTTCGATAAAAAAACTTCGCATCCATTTATATATCGAACAATTTTAAACAAAGCTATATCTTAGCTAAGTCAAGTGTAGGTATTACATAAGATAAACGATGCCATTGAGTCTTGTTAAATAATATTAAGTATTATAATATTTCTATCCGTTTGCCAAAGAACTTTCTTTTTATAAAACTTATTCGACGCAAATTCAGCTATGACTTTTTTACCCACTCATTTCGAAAAATGTAAACGGTGCTTATAAACTAATAATTTTATCAGATTCCTTATGAGCAATTAAAACTACTTTCGGTAATACTAGTTTTGAGTTCAATCAATGAATTAAGACAAAATAGGTTTTTCTTTAGCAGAGTTTAATACGGTTCAGATTATGTTTACGTTGGTAGATTATGTTTTAGAACAAAATGTTTAGGTCCATTGCCTTAATTGACCTGAAATCGTTGTTAGAATTCCATCCTCTTACAAATAACGACCATTACAATTGTGAGTACAAGGAAGAGATGAGAACTTATAGATTTATAAGATATGTAAAACTAAAGCAAATGGTTAGGGGCCCAATAACGACCTGTGTATTGCCGGTGTCATACTTAAACGAAAGTTAATAATTTTTCAATGTCTCACTACGACCCTCTAGTACAATTTTGCTATATTAGCTGTATTTCTGTAGCACTCAATTCGGATTAAGCTTTTGCTAAAAACGGTGTAGAATACATACAAAATTATTTAGTAAACTGGCTTCATTTCCGCAAAACATATAATTTCTTTAATTTCAAATCAACGTTAAGTGAAAATAATGCAATGAAAATTTTGATTTTATTTATTAAAAAAATGAATACCACTAATGTGAATGCGTATTGTTTCTATCAGCAATGTAAATTCTTTTTCCCTGCATTTCATTTTTTCTCCCCTCTTTCTTTTATGAAAACACATTTTTTTGTCTGCCGTTAGCAACATTGTTTTTAGCGGAAAAGTAAAAGCTTGGCACCAGAAATGGAGCAACTCTAGATAGGATTAAATTAATAGATAGAATTGATTTTTCATTGCAAATTTTATGTAGAATGCGATAAAGACAACTATTTTGTGTCAAGTTTTGGTAGGCTTTGATTGAGTTAGTGGCACGCGTGGTGTACTTCTTGTTGATGTGTATACGAGTGGAGAGTGCTTCCGGCTTAGACATATGCAAGGGGATTTTTTGTTTTTGAACGTCATTGATTGATTTATATATAAATTTCGTAGTTTGTAATGTCCGGGTAAAGCTCATCTACCTTCAGAGTGAACATTACAGACTGTTTAGAAGAGAAAAAGAGGAGAGGTATAGATCAGTAATTTATTTACTTAAAATTTGAAAGTACATTCTGTGGATGATTTACCTGCATAAAAATGCGTCATAATTTCATTTTTTTTTTAACCTACACAATGCACAGAAGCAAGCTTCAAGAACCCCATATAGTATATAAATTCGTGGCTACTTTCAAATTCGGAATGCACTCATGCACGTCTGTCCGCCGATCTGTTCATCTATACGTCTCACCAACTACGTAGTATATATATACACGTGTGTGTATTCTCCCGTTCGCGAGACTTGCAAAAGAATTTGAAAACCACCTAAACTTTTCAAAAAAACATGCCTACAATTCTCACAAGTCTATGTAACAAAAATTGTGTAACGTTGCTTTCCAAGTTTTTTTCTTGTTACTCATTAACTACACCACATACAACCATATAAATTTTCACTTTTATTCTGAAAATAGAAAAAATCAACCACACCCATCCAATAGTATAGAGTATCAAAATATAGTTCTTTTCTCTTCATAGTGTCACGGTGACGGGTGTAGAAAAATCGGTGACGACCGATAATTTTCTTACCTGTTATCTTTACACTCTATAATAGTTTATTCTGATTTCGAATTGCAAACAAAATATATGTAAAACATTTTGCTTATGTTCTTGCGATAGGTCTGTCGTTTGTGTTTGTTCACATATTAGAATAGTCTGCAAACAACGATACACGATACTGTTTGCGAATGTCAGCATATTTAGTCTAAGTGAAAATCATCAATCGAGAGTTGACATGAGTAAATAATTTATCATAACCATCGCTTTCCAGCCTTGATATGTAAAACACACAAACACTTACATGGATTCTAGCTTAGAAAATAATCGTCTTGGTGTATAACCTCCCCTATTTTATTTAATTAAGCCAGACAAAATCTTCAACAACCAAAATCAGCTCTTTTAAATTTCTATCACGGTGGTCTAGTCGTTGATACCGCCAGCAAAAATATTTTCCTTTTTTGAATCGTAGGCTGTGGGCAAAATATTTGATGAAGTTACTTTTTTAGTTGCTTAAAAAATTGTTACATTCTGGGCTCCAATCAAACGGACCCAGTCGCCGCGCATACAGTTAATAGACTTGCTATAAAATTTAACAGCACCAAGAAAAGAACACGATCTCTTTGTATTACCTGTTTCTGGCATATGTTTTATTGCAGCGATTCGTTTTGGATCACTCGGTAGTCCCTCTCGGTATTAAGTAGCGCAGGTACTTAAAGTGGCCAGTGAAGAACTTACAATCCAAAAACTTTACTTTTGAATACGATATATTGCTTCATGTACATTTTTGTTGTATTGTTCTACATTTTCACCAGCAGCAAAAACTCTCTCGCAAGAGGCGGATTCTCCAGAAATTTTTCTGAAAAACTTTGTGTTTTATCACTACACAGAGAAAGTGTGCCATTTCGATATTTAAGTTGCGTTATACACCCTCTGTTGTGGATACAAAGTTAGCTTAGCTTTGATGACATGTAGGTCGGATCGTGTGTAAAATAGTTAACGGACAAGAAAATTGCTATATGATGCAACGTTATTCGTGTCATAATACCTTTTACCCAGTTTTTGTTGAAGAATAATTCAAAACAATGTGCAATACTATTTATGCCTGAGCGCACTTTACATTTCTTTTGTTAAAAAGTACCTGGAAAAGTAGCTGGTGACAGCTACTTTAGTCTTTGCATATGGTAGTTGTAAGAAGGTACTTGGATTTTTCCTCAAGTTCTCTTTCAAGAGAAATCCGTCTATTTGCTTGAAAAATTTTTCTTTGACAAGTTTTGAAAAAACGTACTCGAGAATAGCTAACATGTACTCCGAGAGAACGATTTGGTAGAAAAATTAGCACAAATTCTGATGGACTGGTTTGGTTTCTTAATCACAGCCAATTCGTCCCCAATTTGAGTAGTTAACAGGGGAAATCACACGCATGTAATGTAACTTTGTTAACGCGAATATGCTGAAAAGTATATGCTACAAAACGTTAAGCAAAATTTTTTAAAGGTTCAGTTTTGTCACCAAAGCGTCAGTTTTAAATCTTAAGTATTCCTAATTATTTACGCAAGACTGGCGTCTTCATTTTCAACAATGACGTTGTTACAAAGTATATTGTCATATTTGCTAACTGTAGAGTCTTTACCCACTCCGAACTCATTAATTTCAAATTGCTTATTGGTGGTACGTGTAAAAGCATATCAACACTTTAACATTACATTCACATTAAAGAGCCCCCCTTCTGGCAGCATGTTGTACTTTACCACAAAACAATATAAAGCTTTTTAAAGGTGTTATCTGATACCACAATTGCAACATTGGTAACTTCACTTGCTTTCGTGTCTAAATTATAATCTTTTTATGCTTTGACAGCTCTATCGTAACTCACATGTTCTTCACATATATTAACAAAGATGTCACAAATGGCGACAAATGCTGACTGGTATATTATTTTTGTATTGTATAAAGAACACATGCATTTAAAAGTTAAATGTAATTTCGGCAATCGCCACGAAAATGCTATTAGATATTTGTTTGGGAAGAAACTGGAAAAGGTTCCGGATTGCGATACAAGTTTTTGGAGCAAATTTGCAAGTGAAACAGAATGATGGAAAGTGCTCACTGTAGGGCAAACTCGGATACTAAAGTGAAGAGATTTTATTGGCAAATCTAACGAAAGTGAAATAACACAAAAGTACTTATAATTTTTGGTTGTATATTGGTTCACCTATCAAAAAGAAGAAATAAAATTTGGATTCATAGATTTTGAATTCGGACGACGTGAAAGATTTGTTTTTTTTTTTTGTTGTTTTTATATTGTTACGAAAATTCGAAATCCAGTTAATGCTAACTAATTGATTTTCATAAGTAATAAATTCCCTAGTACGTAGTCGCGGCGCGTCATGCAGGTGCCGGCCGACAAAAAAAAATTAGCACGAAAACAGACAGAGAAAAACCCAGGTGCACATGCGCGGCAGGTTAACGGATTAAAAATGAAGCCATGAAGTTAGGTGATCGTAACATACTTGTAAAAATGTATATAAGTAGACTATTTGCGGATGGCAGTGTTGTCGTAAGACAACATTCAAATAAAGAATAATAATAGTTGTGTTGAGCAGCAAAAAGTATCGTTAAAAACAAAATAAATAATAAATTGTAAATAATCCTACATTTAGGAACATAATAAAACTTTGAAGTGCATTTTCTTTTCAATAGCCACGATCCAGTGATACGCACCGTATCATAGAAAAGCGCAAATTTGTAACAATATCTTATAAACTAATACTGTATATGCAGCCTATTGTTTTTTAAGCCAGTTTGGTATGAATGTAATTAAATTTTCGCAATAGTCCGGTAGTATCTCTCCGGTACTTCATTTAAGACTAACTGTTTTGCTGAAAACCGCGTGCTCGCAAACCTTTTTGTTGAGATAATCCCACAAATGTTTTATTGGATTTATGGCAGGGTTATGACGTGGTGTTTCCAGCCGGGGTACATTGTACAACAGACAGGACCGTTTCAAAATCATTAACACCGTGCAAAATAAGCCAAAAAAACAAATACAGTATCCGAGTTTGGCTTAGAGTGGCTGTATGTGGGTATACAAATGATAGAAGAGTATTGTAAATGTAAGAATTATAAACGCTCATAATAACGGGGGATAATAAAATGACGTCTTAAGATTATGTGTGATACCCAATGTCTAAATTTTGAATGGAGTGATGGCGCAAAGTTAAAATAATTCTAAATAAGTAAGAGCTCTTCGCGCAATAAAATACCGGATCTAAAAACAGCCTCATTTCGAAACAATTTTCTCCCTCGATTGTAAGCTTCAACTAACTGAAATGTTATTGAAGTCTTCGAATGGTACTAAAATTTTGCTTTGGACAATTTTGCTGTTAATGTGAGCTATAGTTGGATAAAATAATGAGTATTATTTATCGTGGTAAAAAAAGGGGCGACCACTGCTAAGTAGAAAATGTTAACAAAAATGAATATAAAAATGGAATTTTCGTAATTACACTAAATTTTTGAAGGAAGTGCATTTGTAGGCTGTGTTTGCACTCCGATTAATCCATTTTCACAGAATTCTTGGAAATTAAGTTTATTGCGGTGTAACAGTTCCAGGTTTTTCAGTTTGAGATAGTCTATTAATTTACATATCCATACAGACAAACTACTTTTCAGCAGTTTAGAGGTGACATGTTTCCTTTTCAAAGAGCGTAAGGCGATTTACTAGCTACGTACTCCAATATATTTGCTTATCGAGTTATATTAATGTTCAGCAACAATCCATTTCATTTACTGATTTGTAATTTTATATCGTTCGTCAATTTTTCTATGGGTTTCTGTCACTGTTCAAACACATCATCTACTATAAAAATTTAAGAATGCTAACATTAATTATTATAATTGGGCACACTACCAGCTTGACTTTGGAAACACAATGCTCTACAAAGTTCGAAGTCTTATTCCTAATTGTAAATAATCACCTGAAAATGGAGCCCTCAACTGAACCCATCCACGTGAAATTTTGCGTGAAAGACGCCTTAGAGATATTGCCGACAAGTATCTCCGATCTCTTCATGCTATGTATATATAAATTATTATATATAAAATATTTAATGAGAAAAGAAACAAATTTAGCCTATCTTATTTTTTTTGAAAGTGTCACCTCTAAGCAAGTTTGGGAAATGTTCGTAATAAAGCTCGTAAAAAAGGTGATAGTGGTGGCTCTACTGATGAAGACTTAAACGCCATTAATGAGTTCTCCATCCTTAATCGGTTAAATGTTCGCGCTTCCCCACGAACTTTCACCAGCTTCAGGCATAGATATAAACCTTTTTCATTCTAGAATGTGAATGAAAATATCCTTTATAGTGCCGTTCGTAAAGTATAATCTGCTTCGGTTGGTGTTGACAGAACATCCACCAAACTTGTTAATTGATCCTTCGTTACATATCAAACCATTCATCACCCGTTGGCAACAATACGCTAGTGATCTCTGAATTTCCTGAGTAGTAGAAAATATCTCTAATAAGCCTCATTTCCTTCAAGTGTAACAACTCTCAACCGACTGACATCTTACCTTCCCTTTCCAAAGTAACTGATCAGTAATGCCCAGATTGGCTTTTTGGCATTTTGAAACTTTCGGTTTTCCCCACCGAGTCAATGAGGGATGATCTTAATGATGGGAGGAGCTGTGACCTTATCTTCCTCGATTTGACAAAAACATTGATATAGTCCCGCAGTTAAATTTAATTTTTAAACTGTTAATGCATTAACCATTAATTAATAAACTTTTAGGTGCTTGCGTGTATTCTGATCATTTTTTCGCTTGAAAAAGGCATTAATTGAGAAAAATTGGTACAATATATGTTAATTAAAATATTTTTCAATATTTTTTACAATTTTTTCCGTCTTTTGAAAACGTGGCGATACCGTGTCGAAAGAACGATGTTCGTTCAGCAGCAATCCAATCATCAACTCATTTTCGCACTTCTTCAGTATTTCGGAACCGTGTGCCAACCAAGGCATATTGCATCGATCTGAACAAGTGGTATTCAGAAGGCGCTATGTCTGGTGAATACGCTGGGTACGGCGGAGCTTGTCATTCTAGATGCAACAGCATACACTTGACAACTTTGCGCGAGGCCGAGCGTTGATCATGACTTCTTGCTCTTGGAATTGTCGTAGTAGGTCCATTTTTCAAGCAGCGATGATTTTGTTTGGAAACCGCGATGTTGAATTCGTATTCGTATTGGATTGTACATATTGAAGTTTAATGATATAGTATAGAAGATATATATATCTACTCTTTTTTTATTATTTCTGCGTATATACCTATTTTTGCGATAACTCGTCAATTTGATGTGTAATTTTTGGGAATCATCACTGTCGCAAAATGTGAACAGGAAGCTGAAGCATGGCGCAAACATTTTATCATTAAAGAGTGGGTGCGACATATTTACATACACACCCACAATGTAGAAGTATCCAAAACAAGAATTTTTTAAAATTTTCGTCTTCAACTGTCGATTCCGTAAATTAATTCTTGAAAAACTGTTACGCAAATACTCGCAGGAACCACCTGCGTGTTTGATTTGAAAGTGGTTCTGACCGTTTTGCTAAAACAAAAAATTTTTTATTCGAAGTTATTTCCAATTTATATATATTTGTTATAGTTCCCCTGAACCGTAGGTACTTGTTTAACAATATTGATAGATTTTAAGTAACTCTGATTCCACGCAAAGGAATGTTGGAACCGGCTAACCTTAAACCACGGTTGATCGTTCTTTTATGATTGAACGTTAAATTAGCACGATTTTCAATCCGAATAGCCGAGTGGGGAAAAAGAAACGAAACAGGATGTGAAGACAGTCTTAGATAATAAGTTTAGTTAGAGAGTGCTGACTAATAAAACGTAAAAAACAAAATTTATTATACTTAATAAAGATATAGCACAATCCGCACGATTATAATGTCGAGCAAGTTCACTATAAATTGATTCCAATAAATGGCTTTTCTCGACTTTGTCACTCTCCGGCACTTTTATGACAAATTGCATATCTCTGATATTTGAATTCAATTTTGCCTTAAGTTTGTTTTGTATATTTTTAATTTTTTCGTATCACATAACTTTTGAAATTAAAGTTGAAATTATGGCTAATTTGACCGATAACCTGTTGAAGTTGCTGAGGTGAACTGGCTTCATGGAATACGTTTACCCAACCAGGGTAGCAATAGGAGTATTTCGAATTCCCCACACGCTTCTCATATAAAACAGTGGCACATTCCATATGCGAGCATTTGCCGCAGTAGATACAGGGCATAGACGGTTATGCCTTTTTATGTGCGCTCCTCCATAAATAGTAAGGATGTTAAACTGAAACAATACTATAATATAACCAATTACACACATACAAAAAATAGAAAAATCAAAACAAAGTTGAGCGACCGTGGGCGCTGCAAAATTTGTATAGGTGAATATCAAACTTAAAAAGTGGAACTGTTCCATTCCAAGAATCTAGTGAAAGCGGAATTATCCGACACTAAAATTAGATTAAAGAGTAGAAAATAAATTTTCCTAAAAGTTAAGGGGGTAATTACGTAACTGAATATCAGCTTATGTTTTTGTTTTTAAGCTAGTTTCGGATCGCGTATAGGATAGCTTTCAGCACTGGTTAATTACTGTCGGATTTTGGGCTCGCGTGAGCACAACAGCTA
Organism: Glossina morsitans morsitans; assembly: GCA_001077435.1. Lineage (NCBI taxonomy): Eukaryota > Metazoa > Arthropoda > Insecta > Diptera > Glossinidae > Glossina > Glossina morsitans. The sequence goes on from CCAG010023352.1 coordinate 16,896, forward strand.
TTTAATACACTCTCCCATACTTATCAAATTATACGAAAGTAAAAGAGCTTACATTTGGCATTAGTATTGGCTGTTAAGAGTTCCATTTGTAAGAGAAAACCGCTGTTAACGGAGAACAAAATAAATTCTGAACAAAATTATTTACCTGCAAACCGCTGTCATATGTGGGTTGGATTTAACATATTATGTTTGCTAAAAATGCAACCTAGTATTACTTCATTTGTTAAGTTCATGTATGAAGGAAGTTCGCAGCAACAGATAGTGTTTTGACGTAGCGTTTTTTTCTTTGGTTTTTGCCTTACGCATTTTTCGTTGGTGTGAATTGAAGAGGATGAGAGGGGAATTAACCATGATGAGCGAAAGTCGGAATTATGAAAAAAAAATGGAAATTGTAAAAATAAGAATGGGGAGAAAGATTAATATTGTTGAAGCAAAGTGAAAGGCGAGGAAACTAACATGCTAAAGCACCTGTAAAGAGTGTGAAAAAAGCATAATTTGTGTTACGGCTTTAAAATGCAATTCATTCGGTGGAAAAGAAAGTGGAATATTATTAAGGAAAAAAAAATACACCTTCTGTCACCAAAAATGCTTTGTCCTTGCTTAGCTAAAAAAGAAAATAATAAATAAATTTTATAAACAATAAATCATTTATTTCATAATTAAAAATATCTGCTATAAATTCGACGAATTCGTCAAAGGTTACCAATAGTAAACTGAGTTAAATATCTCTTATCAAATAAATGAATATTTAGTAGCAGATATATCATGTGGAATCATTTTCTCATTAATTTTGCATCCTTTGGATTTATTTAAAATTTTATTTGCTGGAACTAACGCTATATGATTGAAGAACGCTTATTTTCGAAAAGTTGTGCTGCTAAGTTTATGTCAATTGACTTTGATTCTTCCTTTCTATTCGATGGTTTTTATGATGTCTAATTAGAGACTCCCTAAGTATAAAAAAATCATGTAAATGTGAAAAAAATGAAATAAAAATTGTTCTTTTTTATACAATAGGAAATAAGGTTAGGAGTTTTCCGACCCAATTTCGGGATCTCCCGTAGACGTCATGGACAGAAGGAGACCATAGACAAGGCAAGTATAGAAAGGCCTATGGGCATAAGGGATATACGTTCGGTAGGTTAGATTGCATTCGTTCGTGTGTCTGTGAAAGGGCCAGTTCGCGCTGTTCTTTTAGTTGTAACAGTCCGACGAGTGTCAGTGAGCCAAACATATAGAACCCCTCGCACATCTCACCAGGTAGCTAGCTCAGCAAAAGCAAGTACATCGGTCTCATCCGCCTTCAATCCTCCCAAAGAGGTTTTTTCGAGTTGCCCCAAAATCTAATGCAGTTAATAGTTTTCTATAGACAGACAGGAAGGATGTATATAGTACTGTTACATAGCTGAGTAAAAACAAAATAATTAACAAACAAAAACAAAATTTACTAACAAAAGAAGTTTGAGTCAGCCGCGAAACAAAAATTACAAAAAAAAGAAAACCTTTTCCTCTAAGATATCCGAAAAATATTTTCGAGTGGACATATAAGCTACATTCCTTATTGACTTAGGTTAGTTTATCTCAAGAAACCAGAAGAAAATAAATTGAATTTATGAAAGGTAAGTAATATATAAAAACATCAAACTTTGCGATAAAGGCACGTTATGAAACGGAAAAGGCTCCTGTGAGATTTCACTCCCCTTACATTCTCTAAAGATAAGTTTTTTGAATACATTTGTGATACATATATGTACTTATTTATACTGTTAAATGTGGAATTCTGGAAAAGTTGCGAATTTCGAAAGCGGCTTGCAAATACATGTTAGAAACAATTGGACCAAGCGATATAAATTAAAGCGAAATAAGTTAAACAATATGAATGCATTTTTTATTATTTCTATTTCGCTCGTAGAAAATCATTCAGGATTTGGCGTTACCTTACATTTCCGTTTTCTATTTAGGGTCTTGTGAATGCATTTTTTTATGAAAGAGGCCGTTCTGAGCCGCTTGCCTATGCGGCGGTTTATCCGAAGATTAGGAACATGTATTGTTGGTGTTACCTGAGTACTCCATATTCAGAGATTTAGAGGTCATGAGATTTAAGACAGTGAACGATAGAATCAATTGCAGTCTGGCTCTCTGAGCCTGGGAACGTTGCATTCAACGCGTTTGTATCTGGTGTTTTCCTTTAGCGACGGCTTATTCGATGGAATTTGGCAAACTCTGTCTATTTGGGCTGTCACAGAATAACTGGCGGGTGAACCGCATGGGGCTCGACAAGTCTTCCCAGAGATTACTCCTCTATCTGGCATTGGATAATGGTGGAAGCTCGTTTCCACGTATCCTTGCGTCGCTATAGTTGTTTACACTCGGTTTGAGGTTTGCTTGAGCGATACGCCCATATACGTATCTCTATTGGTACTCGGGGTTTTATCACCCTCGGGGAGCCGAGTGTGCGTTTTCCCACTTCTTGTGCCATTAAGCACCGTGAGGTGAAGCTCTCACGGCAGGCATCAACGTAAAACACCTAGAGACGTTTGTAATTATTAAGTATGTTAATTGAATATCTTTCTCATAATTAGCTATATTAAAAACAATAGCAACTTACGCAAGGCAATTCTGCTTACTAAAATAGAACAAAAAAAAACTCTTTAAACCAAAATAAGACAGCGTAAAACATTGTCAACTATCTTGCACATAAGGCCTTTTCTTTGTGCTACGTTAAATAGTGTTAATAATCATTAGATTTTCAGTTTGCAAATTTTTAAATTTGGCGATCGAGACATAAACAAACAATCTATATAATTTAGTAAGAGAATCGTAATCAACATTACGATTGCGAGAAAAACATACGCAAACACACGAAGGCCTAAATATACTGTTTTAAGCTATAACGCATTTGTTAGCTTTGTCAATTAAAAAAATGCACTAAAAACTACTTTCCTTACAAACGTTATTCTCAAAATTGATTGATAATTTTTGAATATGCATTATATCCTTTTTTCCCAATTTATTCGCTAAATATTTGTCCATTAATACTTGGTTTGCGTGTTTATTTATCAGAGAGGAGGACCAGCTGTTATTTTTCGGATTTTAACAGTCACAGTAAAACATAAAGCGCAATTCCCTCTCTTTTCTGCTTTTTCATTTACATGTGAGTGATAGCAACGAAATTCACAAGAAACTCTTACACGATCGGTCAAAAACGATTATTAAATGTCGACTTGGTCACGAAGCAAAGTTAACTTTCAGATACGCTATTACCCTTGTAAGGTAGCTGCAGAAAATCCTCTAATCACACAAAACGGAGTTGCCAATAGGTTTAAAAAGTTTCATGAGATATTTTCTCTAATATAAAATACCTTCAAATTACCTTTTTAGTTGCAATTATTAGTTTATTAAATAACAACTTATATTGCTTCGTCCGTTTTTTGGGACATTCATTTGTTTTCACATACAGCTATTCACGCAAGGACTATTTTTGTGTTACTTTAAATTTCCGGCTTGATTTAATCTCATTTCTTATATTGTAGTAAATCCACCGCAAAATTTGGTTTACTACGTTTTGTCAGTCAGCGCTCCTGACATTTGCACTAAATTCAAACTGATACATTTATATACTGTCTATCTGTAACGGCATTCCTTTCTTACGGTTTATTCCTTATCATACTGATTATGTGTGACGTGAACTAGGTTTCATTTTCGCGTTTCGACTCTTGCTATATGTAGGCGCCGGAAGTGTGATCAACGATTTCTCAAAATTGTTAAATCAGGCGTAACCAAAATAGGTCACTCTTTGTGTTACTGTTAGTTGTTGCGAGTTAGTATTACTAGTTTAGAGCTGCATTAGAAAAGAAAAACGCTGTAAATTGAAAATAGAATAAATCCCAAATATAATTGTTTACTTACAAATAGCTGAACCAAAACAAAAAATTTCAAATTTGTAAAAGTTAAGTAAATTTTCTTTTTTCGTTTTTAATCCAATTGTCTAATTAATAGTCATAATTCGCCAAAGTTTATAATAAATTGTGTATCATCAATCTTTCCATAAATCATCATATACTGTCGCTATTATTGATAAAGTGCAGAGGAGCAACAAAAAAATCCTCATTACTTTGTTGCATACATTGTTCTTACCGCCAGCAGGCCTAATCAGTTTTAGTAAACGAAACAAAATAACAGGGTAAGTAAAATGTTGTTGTTAAATAAAAAGTAATGCTTAGAAATACATACACATCAGAGGAAATGGTTCCTTTCCTTATTATATGTCATTGGGCACTAGAGGTACATCGAAATTCGCGGGAAAGGAATTTTAGAAGACGCTATTCGCGATGCTTCGAATCCTTTTATGTTACACGGAAATGTGTAAGTGAATGACATACGTCAACAACGTAAATTAAACTATTCACATTGTTAAATGTAGTCTTCTGCAAAGTTTCGCGTGTTAAAAGACGCTTTTGAATACATTTCAATAACAAAAATTTCTGTGTGATTGCATAGAAAGAACCTATATGTCTCCAAAGATCTGCTTAACCGTTACTCTGGAATTGTCCGGGTCTGGGTGCTATCAATGGCTAGCGGGTAGTGATTTTTACTTAAGCATTGCGCCGTCTACGACGTGAGAGCTTCTAAACATATATAAAAAACAATTACAAACAAAACAAACACGGCTGTGTTCCACTTGTGGACGGTAATGTGTCGGGTGCAACGATTTTTGTTGGTGCGGCACACACAGATAACTTTTCTTTGCCACCGATTTGCTTGCGTATAAATTTGGCAGCTCGACAATTCTCTCTTCGTCCACAAGTGTCACTTGCTCCTTGACCCTCCTACGGCTCTTTACTGAGACAATTTGTTGAAACTCAATTTTCTTATTACCTTGTATTTGTGGTACGCCTAAACCTGAGAAAGAGGTAATAATACATCAAATGTAAACAATACGTTTGCATAATTTCTAAAAACTTGCTTTTCGCCATCCCACTATATTTTTGTTTTGTAAGCCCATTGAATTTAACTGTGGTCGAAATATAACATTGCCTCCATTTGGTCTTTTGTAATTAACCTATAAGTCGTGTTCTTGATGTTAAATTGCTACTTATTTTTGCTCAATATCGCGCGAGTTACGCCCACCACCAATCGACATGTACCCAACCAAACTCACAATGATCATTAACCTTATTCCTACAGTCATTAAACTTATTCCCACTCAAATTAGCAGAGTTTAAGTCACAACTGCCGGTCAAGAACTACTATTATTGTTTTTCTCAACTTAGGTTATTAGGTACATTTTGAAGTTAGTAAAGTAGCACATTTGAGAAGTTATAAATATTACTGTAAACAGTAAAAGATTCAATCAATAAAGTTATTTTTGAAAAAGGAACAATCAAGAGATTGTGTTGTAAATTTTTTTTAAAACCAACATTACGAGCTAACTCGCGCACACTGTTCACCGACTACTTTTCTTGATGTGATGAGCTCTTGATGTTGTGCCCGGAGACCCCTAAACATAATTTATTTTCGTTAAAGAAAAAAAAATTCACCACTGATAAAAGAGATGAAATAATCACAGCTTATTAATATTAATAAAAAAAAGAAAACAAGTGAATGAAAATTAGAAGTAACTTTTAATCTTATATGATATCTTGCAACGTTGAAAATAGCATAAAAATAATATAAATTAAAAAAAGAATACAATAAGAAAAGTAAGAAAATTATATTGGAGCGTGGTCGACTCTTTTATACTCATCAACGCGGTCTTAAAAAAAAGAAAAAAACTAAATTTGCTAGTGCATCCTTCCGGACCAAGAGTCTAGAGAGTAGTGGCATAACAACATCTTATTACCCGACGGACCCCGTTCCGGACGGACAATACCTTACTCCCAATCACTGATTATCGGCAGGGCTAAGGTAGCCTTTCGGGCCGAGAATCCATAAGATAATGATGCAAGCGCACACTATTATCTTAAGGATCTTGTTTTGGACGGACAGGGCGATGAACTACTACTAGTTAAGGGGTTCTTGACTTACATGTTAGTTTGACTGCTGCTGAACAACTAAACGAAAGATCGTTGTTTGCGCACTGCTTTTAGAGCTGTTGGCTGCCACACTAATGCGTTGATATCTAAAGCTTTCACCACGAGATGTGTTTACCTAGTCTACCATTTGCATGCTAAGGGTGTGAAGTTATATTTAAATATAACTAGCAAAGACACAAGCCAAAATTTTTTACAGAGCTCTGTTAAGCCCTTAACAGAATTCTATAAAACGAAGTCTCGAAGGGATTTAAGTCAAAATTCAGTCAAAATGAAACTGTTGGAAAACTTTTTTACAAAATATAATAAACAAAGCATGGATTTATATAAATTAATTAATATTTGAGAAGTCTGTATTTTTACACTATGTCATAAATGATGTTAATAAAGCGAAAGTTTGCTTAGCTACTGTGGACAAACCATGTCCTGTGAAAAAATGAAACTAGCACAGCATGAATCCTCTATTAATAGCCTTTCCAACGACGTCCAGGTTATATTCAATTTTGCTCGGAGAATTTTTTTATGGGACTTTGAAAATTTCCATACTTAACATAATACAGGCTAACATATAAGCAAATTTTGAAAGCCCACTATGGCCAAACTCTGTCCCGTGAAAAAATGAAACTAGCACAGCATGAATCCTCTATTAATAGCCTTTCCAACGACGTCCAGGTTATATTCAATTTTGCTCGGAGAATTTTTTTATGGGACTTTGAAAATTTCCATACTTAACATAATACAGGCTAACATATAAGCAAATTTTGAAAGGCCACTATGGCCAAACTCTGTCCCGTGAAAAAATGAAACTAGCACAGCATGAATCCTCTATTAATAGCCTTTCCAACGATGTCCGGGTTATATTCAATTTTGCTCGGAGAATTTTTTTATGGGACTTTGAAATATATCCCTCATCAATCGCTGATAAGTATAAAAATATCATGAAAGTAAAATAAAATTATTATGAAAGTAAAATAAAAGTATCATGAGAGTAAAATAAAAATATCATGAAAGTGATTTCTGAAAATATTTTTATCGGACTTTGAAAATTGCTTTTCATAACATAGGCAAACAATGCTCACAATCAAAGCGGAGAATTCCGAAATGGTTCTCTCTCATTGCTCAGTGCATTGTATTCTTGCGTGGATTTGTGCGTAAACAAATGTAAAAACGAGGATTTATTGCTCTTGCAAATATTAATTAGTTTTTTTTTCTTCTTCTACATATGTTGATCTAAAATTTTTTTTAAGGAATTGAGGAGGAGAGAGAGGCTGAAACAGAGAGTGCGTAAATAAGAAAGTTTTTGAATCGTCTAAAACAGAAAAATCAGATATGAAGTTTTATTTATAATGTTCCTCAATTATGAGATACTCATAGTATATAAATTAGATTTGTTTTTGGATTTGCGTGAAAATTTAAATTAGGAAATTACCCTTGTTTGCAGCGTTTTCTACTAATTTATATACAATATTTTAAGCGCTGTCCATGCAAGTTATGATCATGAACCAAACGCATATAATAACAAAACGATGACGACATTATAACGATCTCCGGGAAATATTAACAACATTAATAACGGGGTCTGCTGGCGACGGTCGAAGGGAGTGGCGGTCAGACTGACAAAAATGACAGACACGAATGCCCGTTCGTTTGATTTTGCTTGCTATTACAATATATATATTCTAGGAACAGTGACCACAGTGAACAATAAACAGCAGTATGTTATCTACTGTTATTTTATACGGTTTTTTCTCTTCGCCTTTTTTTTCTATTTTTGTCACCAAATTATGAAAAGAATAAAATATCTATAGAAAAGGAGAAACAGTCTTTTTCCATAAAAGAACAAAAGTATAGATTTTATTAGAAAACCTCACAAGTAATAACAAACGGTTGGCAGGCATACTTTTTGCTATCAAGTCTATTTAAAATCGATCAAATATGTGTATCTTAAAAACTGTATATGAATATATATATGTACATACATATACTAAACTGATTTTGTTTTGTTTTTTTACTACTTTCCGCTTTACAATGCTCACAATAAATGTTGCTAGTTTAGAAATGTTTCTCTCTCATTGCTCTTTGCATTGCACTCATGCGTGGGTTTGTGCGTAAACGAATGTAAACAGGAGCATTTATTGCTCTTGCAAATATTAAATAGTTTTTTTCTTCTCCTATGTATGTCGATCTAATATTTTTTTTCTAAGAATTGGGATAGAGAAAAAAGTAGAGGGTAAAACAGAGAATGCGTAAATAACGAACTTTTAGGAAAGCAGCATTGAAAAATACACGTGGTATACAAATTAGATTGGCGTGGGAATTTCCGCGAAAATAAAAATTAGCAATATGTGTAACGCTACAAAAGGAAGTTTCAGAGACCCTGAAGTATATATATTCTTTATCAGCGTGAAATAGTGAGTTAAGTTAGCCATGTCTGTCCGTTTGTATGTTTGTGTGGTGGTTGTTGTTAACACAGTCCTTGTTGCAAAAATGAAGCCCTCGATTTCTAATTGGGCAAAATTATTGAAAGTTCTTGCACGAAGGTTGGTATTGAAAATTGGTCAGAGCAAAAGCGCGTGAACTGAACGCAATTTAGTTTTTTTTAGCAAACATTTTTGGATTTTTGCTCGTTACTCGGAAATTATTAAAGTTAGAACCATGAAATTTTCCACATTTACTTTACGAAGCACTCTACTCCTCTACGCGCAGAAATGGAAAAAAATCAGCCGTGAAGAATTGTATGAAAGGAACGCAATGCCTATATAAAAACAATAACATACAATAACTGTGATTGCGTTGCGGACACTGTTGGCTTTTTCCATAAATTAGATCAAAAATAAAAATTTTGTTAGAAAACCGCACATGTAATAATAAATATTTTATTTTATCAAGTCCCTTTTAGAATGTATGGACCTAAATAATTTATATGTACATATATGTAAATGTATATATATGTACATATATATGTATATATGCATATATTCATGCATATATATTACCAGAAGTAAACTTAACTGATTTTTTTTTACTAGTTGCTGCTGTAAAATTCTCATAATCAATATTAAGATTTTCGAAATGTGTCTCATTATTGCGTGGATTTGTGCGTAAACGAATGCACACAGAGGCATTCATTGCGCCTGCAAATATTAAATAGTTTTTTTCTTCTTCTATGTTTGTTGCACTTGATAACGTAAAGCAAATTCTTGCTTGCCGAAAAACAAATTCTTGGCCAGTTTCATTCCTTTCTAATTATTTCTTGCATGTGCATATATGCATATATTTTGCATGTACATATATAACGATAGATAATAATGTATGTTAAGCGTTTAACATATACTTTGCTTGTTATATAAGAACAAGAAATGAGTGGGAGAGGGAGAGAAAGAGCGCACATACGCTGTATAGTTTGTGAAAACATAACAATGTGGAGGAGATAAAACTTTCCTTGAAAAAAAAAACTACACAAAGTTTCGCATTTT
>CCAG010023354.1:0-44880 GCA_001077435.1 Glossina morsitans morsitans
CAAACGCAAAAAAAAAAAAAAAAAACCACCAACAAAATAGAAACAATGATCGGCTGAAATTGTTCATAAGATACAGGTGCTCAGGCAGGCGGGCATACGTACACTCATGCGAAGATTACATTCGACTGGTGCAAAAAAAATCTTAAACTTGGAGAATATGGTATAGCGCTTTCATTATATACAACATAAACACTTTACATGGCTATCCTAGGCGTAACTCGTAACAACTGCTAAGCTCTCTCTCTTTCCATATGCAGCTATCCAAAATAGAAAAGTAACACAAATATTTCATTTTCAAATAACTATCTTTTTCGATAATAATGCACGCACACACGAAAAGTGAACATTTCACAAATAATTGACACAGAGAGAGAAACGACATTACGATTAGGACCGGATTTTTTTTGCTATAAACAAAACGCGTTCAACAAAGAAGAATCGCTTTGGAATCGCTTGGATCTATACAAAATAAAAACGGACTTAGAATTATTTATAACCGCAATCCCATCAGAAATCTTTTCAGAGAAGCTTGCTATCTGAATTGGACTTATTTCTAAGCCGTACGGTATGGTTTCAATGGGCAGATCGACAAAGAAAATCTTACTTGACAAGATATTATATTGAAGTGTCGAAGTGTAGAATTTATTGTCGGGACGGTGTAGGGTATTTAATGGTAGGCCATGACCTTGGCTGTTTTTTTCTTTTTTTTAAATATTCTTATATATTAATATAAATGCATCTAAAAAATCCTATGCATCCGGAATTATTAAATAGAAACTTTGCAGCCTTGTTCACCATAAAGGTATTCTCCTCACATTTTTCATAGGCGAACAGATGTATGGCCTTCATACCCTGCAACGAATTTCCTTTTGCATAAACAAATAACTAAGAATGCTATAGTCGGACAAGCCCGACCGCAAGATACCCTGTGCGACTTCGCTTAATTAATAGTACACCAAAAACTATACAATATTCGTCATTAAAGCCATCGTATTGGAGGATACTCAAACGTCAACTAACGTGGCCTAAATTTAGCAAAGTTAATTTATTTGACAAAGATTTTATTATTACAAAATGAAGCTTGGTCGCCATAAAATTATTAAAAATTTGACCTTTTTGAACTACAAAAAATTACTTTTGATTGCAATCCTTATATTGGTTGAGAGCCAAAAAAAGAGACCTACGTGCTCCAAATTCCGGCAAGGTTCATTTTCATCTCAAATTGTTATAATGAACGAATTGGCATCAAAAAGCTTTGGAAATTAGGCGTTTTTATCATATCAAAATTCTATTTGGATAGGAACGATTTTTAAGGTGATGTGGGCTCACAAAATTGCCCCATCCGAACGTTAAGCTTTCACACCAATTTAGAATGCCGCAATGCTACTACTAAGCGATTTTTATCATGAAATTCTAAAAGTTACAATAGTTTTTCTTATAACGACTTATCAAAATAAGAGGTTGGGGAGTGGTTGTCCTTGGGTCAAACTACGTCAAGTCAAAATATCTCAAAAACTGCGCCTTGCTGGTTAAATATGGTGGCCTATCCCATGTCCATTTGGGTGTTGTAATCGTCGGCACAAGCGATGTAGGGTACAAAAAAACGCCCTTCTTGAAGTGATGCATTTTGCTTCGGCGACAGGAAAAAAACGGATATATCTATGTTAAATGAAAAGGGTCGACGTGCTATCTTACTGAATTTAGTGTAGTTTTTGAATGAAACCTCTTGCACGAACGTAGACAAAATTAAGATCTTTTGGAATTAAACGTGCGGTTATATGTTTACTACCCCAGCAGAATCAAGCAGACTATATTACGAAGAAATTTGGAAAATAGGTTGAATTCCCCACTAAATAAGTTAATCCTTTAAGCTCGTATGAATAATTCCGAATACCAAAAGTTTTGATCACTTCTACGATTTCTAGAGCTTCAGATATGTTTGAATGCTTTAAGCCAATTATATGCTCAAGTTTTTGATCAACACAATTTCCACCAGGTATTCTGCAACATTTTCATCGATTTATTACAGGAAAGTGTGTATTGACTGTAGACATCAATTTAAAGAGTAGTCAATAATTCCCGGGACTGATACACAGACATCGTCTCTGATAAAACATGCATTTAGAAAATGCCAACCGTCAAGCAACTTATGTCGTTTCGATCTTTTACATGCATGTGTTTATTAATTTTATCGTATATATATACATATATACATATCTTCATTCCGTCGCTATGGTCAGTTTTTGCGCTGATAGAGAGAGCTTTTCATTAAAATCATCCTATGAACAATTATTCATTTATTTCGAAAAATTTGTAACCAATTATTTTCAATCTATGGTTAGCTTTCGAAGTTAGAGACTCATATCTGCCATCGGAAAAGAAAATTTTGCATAATAATAATAATAATATACGTGTATATACCGTAACGCAACTCAATTGTTTTTAATTGAAAACAATGCACATTTAATGATGCACTTTCAAGTAAATTCTGACGGAGAAAAAAACTCAACGACAACAGGCTAAATGACCGACATTCATTTACTCTTTATTCACTGTCAACTAAGATCGAATCGAGCAGAAACACACAAGTATAAAACTCCTATTAAGATGCATTTTATCAACGTCATCATCGTCATGCTGCATTAAAGACATTCCGCACTTAATGCAAGGCATAGTTTGCTTTCTTTTTGACATTTCATTATTTTCTACTTAACTCATTTCAATATTTTGCCATCACGAAAACTATACCCTCGTTGAGATTTCAATTTCCCACTTCACATAACATATTATATAGATATATATATATGTATATGTATATATCTTCTCAGTGCCTCAGAGCAGAAATATACTAAAAAAAAAAAAGAAAAGAATTTTCTTTAACCTCAATTCCTTTACTTTTTTAAGTCAAATTATCAGCTTTACAAATTTTCATTAAAATTATCCTTTTCGGTCAATCTTGAAATGCAACGACCTCATTCGCCTCTACGTAGGTTTACGTACAAAAGCCAGGAAACTAAATTTTGGAAGACATGACTGTATTCACTGTATGGAACCGAAAAATGCGCAAGCACTCAAATCGACTGACCATAAGTCTTACATTAAAGAAGAACAATAAGTACAGTGCAGTGTAAAGGGAAAAGAAATGTTAATGCGATTAAAATATTAAATAAACGTATAAAGCAAATACAAATTACTAAAGGAAGGGGGAAAGAACTTGCTCTCTTTCATATTCCTGGCATTTATCGGCATTTAGTCCAAAATTCTGAATCGATAGAACAAATAGAACTGCACTGTTAGGCCAAGTAGGAATTACAATACATATCGAGACAACGATCTAAACTTAAGCCATATTATTAGCGCACCGTTAAATAAATGAAAGAAATCACTTATATAATGAATAAGTAACATATCCTATAGGTTATGTTGGCGGGAAAGTTTTATCGCATTTTAAATAAAACATATGAATTTGAAGATGTTCTATAAGAATGCTGAATTGGCGAATTGCTTTGCAATTGCAAAGTGTTTAGGTATCGGTTACCCTCCAGCATTGTAAGCAAAATGTCGTAAATCGGAGACAGATCGACAAACGAAATTTGACAAACTATCTTTTGTCTTTAGTGCGAACATTTACGACTCCCAACTTCCCAATGTGTCATATAAGTTCTTACAAGCAATGGACGCATTGCTTCCTATCCGCAACTCATACCAAATGCAATGCCTTGAATGGACTTCTATTTAGCCTTCACTTCGCAACTAACTGATAAAGGAAAATAATAGTCCTCTAATATATGACGTGAGGTAAACTAGATGAAAAGCCCCTCTCCCTATGATGCACTTTTCTATTTGGTCTTAACCTTGTTAGGTAAAATTACCTATCTAGGTGATGGTGAGGTAAAATACGATAGAATTTCTCTCTACCAATCTATTATTATTTTATTCGACGTTTATTAATTTAATTCGCTTTCATTTTAACTTGCAGGCTTGAAAGTCTTACCGCTTTTAAACAATATAAGGTAAGTGAATTATGATTAATTTAAATATTTAAAGTTTGGTTAGTTTCAATAAGCGGGCGCTTCGTTGCGCTTATGTTATGTTTTTTATATATTGTTTTCTTTTTTTTTTTCATTACTTTATTTATATCTTTCTACATTAGAACTTTATATATACTAAAACCAACTTGGCGATAAAGTTAAAATAAGGACTGAAAAGCTTCTAAAAGCTATTATGTGTAAGAAAAAGGTTACAAGATCGTAGCTCGTGCTTGTGTGTCTATCTGTGAGAGAGAGAATTATAAAAATTATAATTATATATTTTTGAAGATAAACAAACATTATCTAAATAAAGCAGATATGTGTCAATAATTCTTATAATTCTAATGCAATCACTCCATCTAATTAATTAGAAAATTTTCTTAAGCAAAACCGCAAACGATGCATTAAACTCACTGTAGACTGAACACTTGAACAAGTTTCATATGATTATTTCAAATTAAATTTAATTAAAACTTTTCAATTTTCAATTAAAATCATTTAATCATTTAATTAACTTTAATTATTAAATTAATTAAATTACGAATCCTTTTCAAATAGAATTTGAAATGAAAAAAATATACTTTTACTTTCATAAGTCGACGTAAGGATTGACACAGCGCTTAGGCTGATGTTTGGAAATTTCCTCGCCAAACATTTCAATCAATATAAACATTTATTTACACATAGAAGAGAATATTTTGAAAAAATTCAAACAAATTTTTAATAGCGAACTTAAAATTTTTTCGAAATTCGATTTTATTCATCGACATAGTCCGTGTCAGAGTTATATTCTATAATCGGCTCAATGCTTCACTAATATTGCTATCACTCTTTATACTCGGTCCTTTTACGGTGTATATATATACCGTTGGCGAATGTCAAAATCGGAATCCACCTAAACATGTCCATCTGTTCGTTTATTCATCTGTCAGTTGGCCCGTCTGTGTATTCGCCCCGACCGTAAAAATGAACATAATATCGATCTCAAATTTAGCAAAAATATTGAAAAGTTTTGCACGCAAATCGATCAAAGGACACGTCCGCGATGCAATATATAAACTAAACGAACTTATACTTTTTGCGTATTTTGCTCATTAGTCATGAATTACAATGGCCATAAGATAAAAATTTCCGCCTTTCATCTAAATCGGCCACATCCAACCAATATTACAGGGTATGAATGGAAGGAACAATTTAGAAATAAATTTTTGTTAGTTCTTTGAACATTTGATGAGAACTTAATGGCTAATCTAAATGTGTTTGTGTCAATTCTTCAAATTAAACGAACTTTTCCGGAATATCGTGCGCATATTTTAGTAGTAAAATAGCCCGTCCGAAATGCTCCACACATACACGCACACACACGCAAACGTATATGTGTATATAATCTATAGTCAGGCCAGGTCGACTATTAAATACCCTACAACACAAAGGCATATTTTTCATGTACGCATTTATGGGCAGGCGGGCACAACACGCAGCCTAATGTACTGCAAGTTAGATCCTTACATAGGCCAGCATCCAAAAATAGGCGTAGATGGTCCAAATTGTATAGAGTTCATTTTTATATGAAATTACTATAATATCACATATTAAAATTTACAGTTTTCTGCTCTACAAGGGATCGATTTTCGTGAAAATCGTTATTAGGGTAGAATTCCAAAAATCGACCGAGACGCTCACAATTTGATGCAGTTAATTTTTTTTATGTTAAATTAATATATAATTAAGATATAGTTTTCATCGTGAAGCATTGAAAGCCTGCAGCTTGAATACAAAAATACATGGACAGACATTAGACGGACAGGTGGACAGATAGGCTTAAATCAATTCAGATTATGATTCTGAATCGATCGGTAGGCCTATCTTAAGCTCTTCTGCGTGTTACATACGACGACATGCACCACAAGTGGTTTAGGGTATAAGTAGATAAAGTTTAATAGACATGTACATACGTAGGTAGACAGTGAAATAGATATATGCTTCGTATTATATTTTTATACTCTACATCACTTGAGGTGCGGACGAATGTAGCACGCAAAAGGGCTTAAGATAGACCAACCTTTTATTATACCGATTGATTCAGACTTTGAACTGATCTTAGCCCGTTGGTCCGTCTAACTTATGTCCATGTATGTCCATTTGTGTTCAAGCTATAGGTCGCAAATTTTGGAATATTTTGATGAAGTTTTGTACAATAATGTGTTTTGACCCAAGGACGAACGCTATTGGAAATGGTTCCGATCGGTTCATTTTTTCGACCACTCACCATATAGTTCCGCAATGCAATTTTCAAAATTTCTCGATAAAAGTGGCTAAGTAGTAGTGTTTCAGCATACTAAATTAGTATAAAGATTTTAGTTCGGCTGGGACAATTTTTGAACCCCCTCTCATATTATGAAAACTGAAGTTCATACGACAAGAAGTAATAATTTCCAATGCTTCATGATGAAAATTATGTCATAGTAGTAATTCAACCTAAAAATATTAATTGTGTCAAATTTGGACCATCTCGGCCTATTTTTTGGATCGTAACCTGACAAAAATTTTCACGAAAATTGATACTTTGTAGACCAGAGAAGTCTAAGTTTTTATACATGGTGATCAAAACTGACCCATAATAGTAATTTCGTACAAAAATAAGGGTTGTGTTAGACAATGTAGTGTAGGGTATTTAATGGACGGCCTTGAAGGACTATAATGAGCTTATTTGTTTTTTATTCATTCATTTATTTATAAAGCAGAAACAGTTCCGTGCTTAAAAATCATATTACCGTTATGTTAAGCTTAAATAGAAACTTATAAAAAAGTCCATTTCAAATATATCGCATGTTCCCAGGTGGATAGTAAAATAGGTGTATGTATGTGCAAAAACTTGAAAAAAAGTAACTCATAAAAGTAACCATTTTTATAAAAATCAACTCTACAGCCAATAGTCGGTAAATCATCGTTTTTTTCAAGGGCAGCTTCGATTCTCTTAGACCTGGATGAAATTAATTTACAGAATTCTATTTTATTGCTATAGGAAACTCGACACTTTAGTTCTTTAGTTTAGTTTGTTAATAGGATTGAGATCGGAAAAATTGACATCCAAATTTTGCTACCGAAACCAAATGAAATCAATGTTTCAAATCATTGGCTGAAATTTCCATTACAAAGGTATTACAATTTCTAATATGTTTTTATATACAAATCTATCCATAATGTTTTTTATAAGACATATCGCATCGATATCTCTCCCAAGAAAAGCAGCCCCACACCATGAGATTTCCTCTCGTTTGCTTTACTGTTTTTTTTTTTTTTTTTTTTTTTTGGTAAATCCAATGTGGATTTGTTTTCCTGTTGACCAACGTAATATACCTTTCCACTCGCATCAACTTCAAAAAAATTTATTTTTATTTCACGTCGCGCCAAAGTATATTTCTGCTTCGTTCTTTGGCCTTCCGGTCCACATCAATTTTTATGGGCTAAAACAAAATCTGTACTTTTCTTCATAATAAATTTTCTGAGGAAAGAAACTTTCCGAGCTAGTCTTCTTGGTAGATTGGCATCTAATAACCATTGACGAGCGACGTTCGCAATTTCATCTCACATTGCTTGGGAAGTAGGAAAAGTTTCTTTAATTGCTCCGCTACACGTGTTTAAAATATATTAAATTTTGAAATTTTGAGACCAACCTGGCGACACGGCAATAAATTTTTTCGTTTTTCCCTGATTACGAAGCTTATGAAGCACTAGTCACTACAACGACGTTCAAAAACTTTACTTTTTCACAACTTTAAAGGGAACGCATCTATACGATTCGTCGCTGTCCGCAGCACATAAAAAAGCTACCTTAAGCAATATAAAAGCCCTCGACCTCTTACTGCAAGATTTAGCTCACGCGGGATTACCGGAATTCATTTTGTATAATGTTGCGACATGTTGAGAATGTTGTGCGGGCTTTGTGCAAACTAATTTTTACAATTTCTACATTTCGCAGCTCTTTTGTCCGCCTATATATATATATGTATATATATATATGTATACATATGCAGTATATATTTCTTTTTGTTTTTGCTACAACCGAGATACTCCATCCGTCTACGGATCTTGTTGATATTATATTTTGCTTCATTCGATAAACAAGTTCTCAGTTCAACGCTACCCAATGAACTCCTGCTGAGGCTAAAATTCTCCCATAGTAACCGGAGACATATAAATATGTATACATATATATATATACATATATAGGTAAATTTTCTTAAGCAAATCGAAATTTGGAATGGATTTGATTATATTTGTTCGTCTGTCTGTTCATCGTTACGTACATGCCGAAATTTTCATAGTAGTAGTAACATGTGACATTTCAAAACTTAAAATCATTTTCACTGACAAAGTTTCAACTATTGCACAGACCGACAATAGTTACTAAGCAAGAAGGATAAATTAGAATCTATAAAAGATATCTTAGTCTAAGATGTGATGTATATGTACATATATATAATATGAAATCTATTTGAAAGTTCACTACAAAAATGCATAGGTTCGGCATCGGCTTAGTTAATGCTTTGCATTTCTATTTAATACGGTCGCCTTGAGATCGATTTCCTTTAAGGCCATTTTACGCTTTTAGAAAATAATTATTCAAAATCGTAGTTTAGAATGAATGCATTCATTATTTGCTTTGGAATAATTTATTCAGTATTTGTTCCTTTAAATCAAGTTCGTACCCTTTTGTTTTTTGTGCTTAGCAACCTATGCCTGTCGTTTCATTTATTTTCGTAAACAAATATGAAAAAATAAATTTACAAAAATTTGAAATTGAATGTTACACAGCGTGGTGCATCATATTACTTTCATCCGCAAATTGGAGAAAGGCGAACG
Source organism: Glossina morsitans morsitans (assembly GCA_001077435.1). Lineage (NCBI taxonomy): Eukaryota > Metazoa > Arthropoda > Insecta > Diptera > Glossinidae > Glossina > Glossina morsitans. The sequence goes on from CCAG010023354.1 coordinate 8,898, forward strand.
TCAAATTAAACCCTAAACACAATGAAAATGCATAAAAAAACAAAAAAAAGAAAAACAACAACAAATAATTGAAAGCAAATCATAAAGAACTCGCAAACAATATATCCGGTGTGGTGTTTATGAGACGATTCGCTTAGTAAGTTTCCTTCTAACATATCCTCATATGTCACGTGCTTTTGGAAGCGAAGAGAACGAGCAATTAACAACCATCATCTTTCAATTAGTTGAAAACATAAATGCGAGCACAATTAAGTGCGCGCGCACCACGTGTAAACGAAAATAAACAGAGATAAACAACATTGAAAATATTTTATTACAAATAGCACCTAAATAGAGGAATAAGTATCTAAAGAAGAATAAGAATAAGAATAAGAAAAAGAAGAAGAATAAGTCAACTTACAACTGATTACTGACTGACTCGAGATTTGGCAATGGGTCAACAACACAACTCTGCTCACGACTACTTAGCCTATTCAGCCTACTCTGGTACATTCGCTCTGCCTCTGCCTATTTTAGTGCTCTTTGCGACTCGGTTAGAGTCATAAAACAGCAAAACAGCAAAACAGCAAATATTTCATCGAACATTTCAGTTGTGGGAAGAGGGCGAATAAAAGTGGTTTTGCATTTCATTCCAAAATGTATTCTCGAATGTAAAACTAAACATTATTTTACAAAAACAACAAACACACCTAAAAAAAGAAAGAAATATAATAGTTTAAAAATAAAAAAAAAAAAACAAATAATTAAATAATAAATAAATAAATAAAATTAGAAAAAAAATAAATAAATAAATAAAATCCCAAAGGAAAGAATGAAAACAAACAAAGTGAAGCAAACGAATATATATTTAAACAACTCCTCCTCCTGTAATGGTCAAGTACTAAAGAAATTGATAATAAGAAGAAGTGCACACTCGATATATTCGATATACAATAGATTTTATAAATTTTGAAGAAAAATGAAAATGAATGAAAAATAAATGAAAGATATTTGTGTGTGTATAACATTTACTTACGGTCATCGGTCCACATACATATGTACATATAATGTAAAATAAATAATATTTTTTACGATTTCCTCCTTTTTTTGGCGTCAACTCCAAGATTAATGCCAAGGCCCTCCGTCTCGATACATAGTGTATAGAATACATACATAGTTATAAGCACTATTTATATTTAACGAATCCGTCCCTAGGAAAGCTGTGTCGTGGAGACAACAAAATTGCAACGTCTCGGCTGTGCCGCTTTTTGTTGTTCCTTATCAAAATATAATTTAAAAAATTTTCAGTTGCTGGCAAACTTAAAGTAAGTTTTTTTTTATCTCCGTGCGTCTGTGACTGACTGATGTGTGTGTGTGTGTATGTGTGTGCCTCTGTGTACGTGTACGTACGTATGTATGTATGTACATATGCATGCATGCATGCATGTATGTATGTATGTATGTATGTATGTATGTATGTATGTGCATGTTTATGTGTGTATGTATACCCGTTTATTTCCTTTTTTTTTCGGCTATACTTTCGAATGGCTAGACAAACAAAGTAACATATGTAGATGTATGCACACATATGCGTTTGTTGTTCTTATTATTTCTTGCGATTGCTTTTTAATACACACTTCCATTAAAAACTATCGCGAATTAACCCTTTCTTTCTTTTATAATCGCCTTCATAAGGTAAAGCAATTTATATTCACTTCATGTTCAATCCACCAAATAAAAACCATTCTCCCAAAAACGCTGTCCGTCTACAGGTCAATCAAAATGGCGCCGAATAATTCATAACTGAATCGAAAAAAAAGTTTGGCACCAACAACAATGGGTAGAACCGTTTTACAAGCAATTAACAAGTAAGAAAAGTAAATTCATCTAGGGTCGCATAGTAGTTATCTGACCAGTTATATGACCAAATTGCTTTATTAAACTTTTTTTTTTTTTTTGTAACCATCTACGCTACAGATTTTGTATTTATTAAAAAACAATATTTGAAAGTTTTTAATGAACTGCTAGCCTACGTCGTAAGCATTTAAGTAAGCATCTATGTATGCCTGTACGTATCATGTTCTTTATCAAGCGCACTAATAGGACGTGGACATCATTGAAGAACCCATACGAAAACTTGATAAGTCATACCCGTTGATTAAGAATTGAGAGATATATTCATATTATTATTAATATATCGTTTGCAACACTCCACCAGGTGCATATGTGACAAGACAAAAACTCAACTCAATTGTAAATTAATAGAGCAGTAGTAGAGCAGATCAGTATTGATTGATTGAAGATAAGCGTTTGTTGTTAATCGCTTTTAGGCATTTGTATTTGTAATCAAAATCTGATCGATTTCTAAAAAGTTGAGAACATTTTCAAGCTTTCGATTTATCCGCGTTATTTAATCGGACACCTACCTCAAGTCTGGAAAAGTTTTAAGTAAACGTTATTCTTAATTATATAATAAATATGAAAATATACGACAAATTTTGTAGCTACTGACTGGTTTCAATTTTATTCCTTATTGATGATCCGTTTAATAAATATATTAAATGTTTGAAAGAAGTTATATTGAATTGGAAGCGATACCTCCAATGACCCATTTTCGCACTTCTTCAACTTTGCAGACTCGCGTGCCAGCGTAGCCATGGTACTCAGTAGACGCCATATCTGGTGAGTGCTCTGAGTGTGGTAGAACTTCCCTACCCGAGTTGCAACAGTGTAACCTGAAGAACTAACGAATTCTTGCAACATGTGGCCAAAAACTGGCGCTTTCAGCCAATTCGTGTCGCCACTTTTAAACCGTTCAATTGGGATACGATGGAACAGCATCACCATAAGCCTCTGAGCATGCTTGCTGGCATTCGCCAACAGATTTCTTCAAATAAACAACAAAAGTAATGAATTGGAAAGCAGAAGAATCTTGAACAATCCATGATTAGCGTCGGCGCACGGCGAATAAATCGAAAGTATTAAATGGAAAAATGTTATTTTATATAGAGGAAGATCCATCGAAACCACCGCACCTAACCGTTATATACCCTGGTGGTATTTCCTATTTCTTTATCATTTTCATCTGTGAAAGTCGCTGATCAAAATTTTTGCAAACATCTAATATGCATATATTTTTAGGGAATTAATGAATTATTAAACGTTTCGTTTTGTTTTTCTAAATGGACTGCAAGCATTTGTTATGAACATTTCTATAAAGATATTCTAAAAAAACAAAAAACAAAAAAAAAAAGAAAAGTAAAGGTTACGATGATTTTGCAAAAGGATTCTTTGGGATCTTTTGAAAATCTTCCTTATGAATTTTCGTTTGCGCTTATGATTACGATTTTGATCGCCCAAATCGTGTCATCATGTCATATCTTATATATGAATGCTGAAATACAGTGAGATCGCCGTCTTACTTATTCAGCATATTGGTCGCTTTAGATATTTTGCATAAAATTTGTTTTATTTATAAGTTTCAAATTGAAATTAAATTATATATATATTATTATATATATATATATATATATATATATATATATATATATATGTATGTATGTATATATCTGAAATGATTATTTATATTTTTTCCGTTTCGTTTCGATTTCATAGAAAAGTTGCACAAAGTGTAGGAGATATTATCGTGCAATTGGACGTATTCGACGAGCAAAGAGAATGCGACGAAGCACAAAGCCTACAGGGCCCGAATGGCATAAACCTAAGCTCACATCTTGACGTCTTTTACGCGATACTAAGACAGGTATGTAAATTTTTATTTTTTTAATTTATTCATTAAAAACACTCATGTCGTAAGATTTGCACTATCATTGTTTATTTATGAGGTGATGTTAAAGTAAAGGTCTTACTCTCATTTACTATATTAGGACGTAATTAGTTAGGGCGTTGGACTTGACAATTAATATTTTTCTTTAAATTTCTTTTGAAATTTTTAAAAATTCTTTTCAAGTTCTCATCGAATACCATTCGATACCAGCGTGTGTAAAAAAATCTTTACCTACTTTCTATTAACGCTTATAAGAATTGCTTTGCAGTTAAAGAGCATTTATTGGTTTTATGCCCTGCAACATTCAACAAACATTCAAAATATGCACATGACTTTAGAACTTATAAGTAACTACCATATGCGTTACACACACACACACACACATATATATACACAAAATCATTGTGTAAATGTGTGCAATTTTAAAAAGCACACATATAGATAGATACATATACAGATGCTGGCTTGAATGAATGTAAACGCGTACATACCAGTTTAGTCATGCATGTAAGCAAAGTTATTATTAGAACCGGTTTCATTGTCATTAGAAATGGAACTTGAGCAACATTAGAGGAACATGTTTGCATTTCGCACATACAGTGCGAAGTGTATACTATTTAAAATTTACTTTCTCGTCGCTGCGTATTTAGGTAGCCGACACACCACAAGAAGTACCATTTCTCAGCATATTACAGCATCTACTGCGCATTGATCCAAAAGAACCCGTAAGCGATATCATTTGGGATACGGCCGAAAAGTTAGTACATCGAGCCACTTTACTTGAAAACCATGAAGACTCAGTCCGTCTTTTAAGAACATCGAGTGGTCAAAAATTTACCTGTCCGAATTGTCGTAGTGATGCTACTAGTCCTAGTCGTAAACCATCCGGTGTACCGATTTCACTGCAAAGCGCATCTGCGACAACTTTAACGCCGCTAAATAACAATGGACATTTGCAATCGGTTTCAACTGGGGTTAACAAGCCACCACCGCCCCCACCACCAGCACCTCCAATACCAACCCATTTAACGAATAAAGGAGTACCACCACCACCACCTCCTCCAATGAATAGGGCACCCGTCCTACAACCCATAGCTGGTGCTCCCCCAATCCCCCCTCCACTGGCGCCCACTAATTTATTAGCTCCCCATAGCAATTTGACGCCTTCCCGTCCCCTAACACCTGAACCACGTTTAAATGACATACTGCTGCCACAGCAAGATACTCCTGCACCGAAGACAAAAATGAAGACACTAAATTGGGGTAAAATACCTCCTAATAAAGTGTTAGGTAAGCAGAATATTTGGACAATAGTTGCCAGCAACCATCAAGGCAGTTCTATGACGGATATGGATTGGTCTGAAATGGAAGGTTTGTTTTGCATACAGTCAACAAGCGCACAATGCTCCCCAAAGCTAGGACGTGCAGATGGCTTCGCCGGTGGTACAGTCAGCATGGGTCACGATACCTTGGATCGAAAGTCAAAAAAGGAAAATACTGAAATTACTTTGTTGGATGGTAAGCGCAGCCTAAATGTGAATATATACCTCAAGCAATTTAAGGGGTAAGTGAAAGCCATACACACAAAGAAGGGAATATGCGTCCACTATATATACGAATTTGCTTTAAATTGTTGCTCTCAGTTATAATTCGAACGATGAGATAATACAACTTATACGCAACGGTGACCATGAAGCCATAGGAGCTGAAAAATTAAAAGGCTTATTAAAAATTCTACCCGAAGTTGATGAACTTGATATGCTAAAGTCTTTTAACGGCGATCGCCAACGTTTAGGTAGTGCGGAGAAATTTCTTCTTCAACTCACCGAAGTACCAAAGTAAGATAATACTGAGACATAATGCCTATAAAGAAATGCATATGAAAACATATATATCACACATATAATATGAAATGTATTCTGTCTCTCTCTCTCTCTCTCTCTCTCTCTCTCTTTTCATCATTTCCATGCCTCTGAAATATAGTTACAAATTACGCATTGAGAGCATGGTCCTGAAGGAAGAATTTGCCGCCAATATAACCTATTTAGATCCGTGCATAAATGCGATGATATACGCGGGAGATGGTAATTGAAAATTTCTATTTTAACTACAGATATCTCTCTGATAGCGTTTTACTTGGCAGACTTGATGAACAATAAGCATTTACAAGAAGTCCTTTACATGGTAGTGGTCGCTGGCAATTTCCTAAATTCGGGCGGTTACGCTGGCAACGCTGCTGGAGTGAAGCTAATATCGTTACAAAAACTAACTGACATTCGAGCCAATAAGCCCGGCATGAATCTTATACACTTCGTAGCAATGCAGGCTGAGAAACGTAATCCTGCTCTCTTGAACTTTACTCATGAATTGAGTGCTTTGGAAAATGCTTCCAAGTGAGTGCATTTTCGATCGATTTGCATTTACATTTGTAACACAAACTTTCCTTTTTTGCCTTCCAAAGGACTACTCCAGAGCAAATAAACAATGAGATTAATACCCTGGATAATCATATCCGAAGAATCAAGAGGCAAATTGAATTACCCGCAACCGATGAGGATATCAAGGAGCAAATGACGGAATTTTTGCAAAGTGCCGAACGCGAACTATCAGTTCTAAAATCTGGAATGAGGGACGTGGAAGCGATGCGACTTAAACTAGCAGATTTCTTTTGCGAAGATCCTGCCACGTTCAAACTTGAGGAGTGCTTGAAAATTTTCCATATATTCTGTGATAAATTTAAACAGGCAATTAAGGAGAATGAACGCCGCCAACAGCAAGAGGAACAGGCGACGCTTAGGAGAAAACAAAGAGAAGAACAATTAGCTCGAAAAACCAAATACGGTAACTTTTGATTTTTCTTCTTTCTTTTTTTTTTGGAAATCAAGTGCAGAGATTTATTCATCCATTGTCATTCTAGCGAATCAATGCGGTACACCGGTTTCCGACAATGAAACAACACAATACAACGGAGATACAATATTTGATCCTAAGTCGAGTCCAGCGTTTTCACGTAAACGTATGAGTTCGTTTAATAATGGCTTCGATGTAAATAACGGTTGCATTCGGATTGAGGCGTCGAATGGTGGTGGTAGTGAGGGTATATCACCCGATATAACCCCGAATGGCAGTATGCGAAGGAGACGCAGCCGTGTTTTGAATGAAGAAGATGATCTTATGGAATTCTTAAGGAGCTCGGGACACGACCATCAAGGTCGAGAACGCAAGGTGGCATACGGCAGTCTAGGTATATTTCTTCTATCCAACATTATATATCCATATAAATGATTATTCTTATTTTTTTGCGTTCGTAGATCGTTCATGGGCACGACGTGCACGATCAGGTAGCTCTAATCGTAAACGTCCCGACCTATTGAACGTAGATTTTGGTACAGATAGAGAACGTGCCGCTTCACCAGCTCCAATATTAAGTCAAGATAAAACATCTCCAGTATCTTCAAGTGGCGGCGAAATAATAAAAGAGGAAGTAAAACCCAGGTAAAATTAGGGGCAAATTTATATATGTTTATATTTATATATGTAATAACATTTATTGTGTCCACTTTAGGATACCTAGAGAATGGCGTCAAAAGATCGAAACTTGGCTGCAATCGAACGAAAACGATGAAAAACACGAAGAATATAAACGGAAGCGACGTTTGGTTAATATCAACAGAAGGTCGCTTGAAAACGATTCGGGTAAGTGACTCAAAAATTGCGCGACATGCGCATAAAAGGAGCACAATTGTTATTTTTGCATTTTGCAGAAAGCGAACGAAAATTGGATACGTTACCCGAGGAAAAATGTATACCAACTACACCGAATCTTTACAATAACGATTCCAATCAAATGAAAATAAACAAGAATGCGAAAGGCAATATTAACACAACTGATGTGCTTAATCTCTTAAGTGAAAACTATAAACGTCCATATACGGATTGGAAGCCTTCGGCAACGCTTGATACAGACGTTGTGGGTACGTTGCAAGCAATAGCAGGTTAGTGTTTACGCCTTTATTTATATTTTAAGCCTCCTTTTCATGTCCATTTGTTGCAGACGTTAGCAATACGCGGAAGAAACCAAAGTCAAAAGAAAAAACAGTTGAAACTGAAGTCGAAGTCCCTGATTCTGCCATCAGCCTTTCACCAACTTTACTAACTGATGAAATTCAAAATTATCAAAAACCGAATGATTTGGTCGTTTGTCGAAAACAGAAATCAACAGAAAATAATTCTACTTTGGAATCGATTGCCGAAGAAGATCGTCGCAAAACGCTTATACAGCAATTGGGTGAACGAGATGCTCCCGACCGGCGTCACACCTATGTAATGGAAAAGGAGACAGCACCTACGAAATCTCATGTTTCAATTTTGTCAACGCCAAGCTTTGTTGACTCCCACAAACCGTCAATCAAGTCAAGTATTAATACCAAAGTACATATGGAAAGTGAAGTTAAAACTAAAGCAGATGCAAGTGCGCGCTTTTCAGATAACTCTAGCAAAACCCAAAGTCACAATGAAACCACTCAGGCATACAATCGTCAGGAAATCGATGCTGATAACATTGAAACTCCGCCAGCGGAACGTAAATTTATATCTAGTCCCCCCACAACTGTAGTAATGGTAAATGGAAGAGTCGAAAATCTTACGACGACAATTGCGAACCAAAAAAATATGGAAACGGAACCGACATGTATTGAAAATCAACTGGACAACGCCGCACCCGGGCATTTTGATCGTTATTCTTTAGCAAGACGTACAAGGCGCTTTAAACGTCCTACCGATTATAGTAGTGGCAATGAAGAATTATCCTCAAATAAAATTTCCATTGAAAATAAATCATCAGCTCAACCGGCCAGCACTATTGAAATTCGTAAAGGCCAAGGAACAAAGGTTGTGGAAAAACCAGCATCTCTACCGTCAAACAATCAAAATGCCGAAGTCATCCCCAAACGTCCTGCACTGAACTCAAAAACGATAACGAAACTTGAAAAAGTAGGTCGTCACATAAGCTCCATTAATCAAAAAGATGTGCAGGAAGCCATTCGAAATTTAAAATCACCAACAGATATACCTGAACGTTTATGGAGTCCGTCACGTAATGCAGCGAAAAACAAATCGAACTTGCCTACAGGGCATGTCTCCGCGACCACAATCAATAGCGGTTCCGCGATCCTAAAAATTTCTAATCATGAGCTTAACGATGAAGGTTTTGAGGAAACGCAAAGTCTAGTATCTGATACTCCGTCACATGGCAAAGAGAGCACGAATTCTTCCTGCAATGAAGTCAATGAGACGTCGAGCGAGCTACATAAAACGATCACTCAAAAGACAACTGCACCCATACAAAAGATATCTAGCAAATTAGCAGACAGACTGCATTTATCCAAACTAAGAAATGCGCAGACAACACGACCTTTGCCGTCTAGTAGTCAAAATGCGCCACGAAAAATTGTAGTTTCCGTAGATAAAACACGTAATGCACGAGTAGCAAATGGGCAATTAGTGACAGGTTCAGGTACATATGCAAACAATCCTCAGCAACGACGAACTAACGGCCCGATCGCTGCAAACATACGCAATGTTGAACGCAGCGGTTCACGCAACAGTTTGCGTTCATCACGTTCTTCTATTAATAGTGCCGCTTCTACTCAAACCGTTAAACGTATGCCCGTAATGCTGAATAAAGCACCGTTACAAACCGTATCGGTAGAATCTTCGCCAAGTAAAAGACCTTTGGCGGCTCAGAACACAAAAATTACTTTAAACGGTGTGCGCATAAGCGGTGTTCCTGCCAGCCGAAGTAGCTCCAGTGGCTCCAGTATCGGACATAATATTGTAGTTGTACGTAAAACTTCGTCCAACGCATTGCAACGCCATCATCCTACCAACAATAATCTTGGCAGTACAAGTTTCAAAGAGAATCAAACCAATGTGGGCTCTGCAAGACCTCAGGCAGCTCGTAATACCATACTGGTAAAGACAACATTAACAAACGCACCCGCCATGTCAAGTATGCAACGTAACAACCCTCGCAGCAATAGCTCCACCTCACGGGGTATCAGCAGTTTTATGAGGCCAACTACTGCTAGTACTACTAAACGTCAGAAATAAGCGCATATAACAAAAAAACAATTGTAACATTCCAAAATCATAAAAAGATCTAACGAAAAACTGATTCAAAGACAGATTTTATTAATAATCCATTATCTGTTTTATTAGAGTATTATTAACTAGTATTTAGTAATAAATAGTCTCAAATTGTTACTAGTACCGCAACCAAATTATAAAGAAAATTAGTATTAGTCAGTCAAAGCCTCCAAAATGATTAATCCCCTTCTTCCCCCTCCTCCCAAATTGAAAATATTTTAAATATCAAAACTTAAACCGTCCAAAAACTCTTTCGAATTTGTATGGCACTTGTTAAAATTAAAAAAACTCTTTTTTTTTTTTTTTGTATAAGAAACCAACATTTACACCATCACAGCAAAGAATGCCGGCCAAAACTTACAATATTAATACATCTATATATAACGAGTGTCGAAGTATCAAAGAAAAATGGCCAATAACGTAAGGCGAGTAGTCCCATAACTATAAGTATAAGTACTATAAGTACATATATACATGTCATGTTGAGAAAATTCAAAAACACCAACCACATAAATCCCGTAACAATGAAAGACACAAAGGACACCAAATCTCATTTACATCAAACATGCATATATTTTTTATATCTAATCCAATGTATCAAAAAAAAAAAAATATATATATATAATAATAAAAAATAAAAATAGTTGGTAATATATAACTTTTATCGCATACAGACACAATACAGGTATATAGCGGGTGCAAAACACCAAAGTCACAATAACTCTTTAAATATATTTTAACAAGAAAAAACGAATTATTTTAAGCTAATGACAGTCGCAATAGAGCTGAGGAAATCGGTTTGCTTTACTAATGGAAGATGAACGAAGTTTTATAAAATTTGACTCTTCTGCCGAAATTCTCTCATCTCCTAACTTATATATAATAAGACTTGATAATAAATAAAAGCGCAGTCAGTTTATAGGCACATACGTGTGCTCAAATGCATACATAACACATACATACGTACACTCACCTACTTGTTTACACTCGTATGAAAACATGAATAAAAAAAAATTAATAACAAATTTAATGAAAAATCTTTTTTATAAAATTTTAGAAAATAGCTCCACATATAGAAACTCTAATTCTGTTTCTCGCTCTTTCTTTCTTTCTGTCTGTCTCTCTCTCTCTCTCTTCTTTCTTTCTTTCCTTCCTCTCTCTCTCTCTCTCTCTCTCATTCTCTCTCCCTCTCTCTCCCTCTCTTTAATTCACTCATTCAAATACACTTTAATTCTAAACATAAGTTCGTAACGCACTTTAATTAATTTAACTATAAGTACTAACAGTTTGACTTAATGTTCACTAATAGCAAGAAAAACACTTTTAAATTAGATCTATTGTGTGATTAACTTACTATTGCTCTCGAACACACACAAAAACACAAAACAAAAACATAATAATACTTAGAAATTTAGTTAATGTTTAAAATGTTTATGAAAATTTCAATAAAAACGTTAACAAATTTGCATACAAAAGAATATTTTCATCGATTAATAAAATTTATTATTGATTCTTTTCTATTCGATATTGACATTTTCAACAAAAAGGCAAAAAATCCATGAATATGATATATTGTTACGATATTTGCTTTCTTGACGATTCGTTCCATTAGTAGATTGTGGATTTTGTTTCAATTTATTTCGGCGATACTCCCGACTTCTCGACTCAAATTTTCTTCTCCGACTAACTTTGCCTTCTGTAAATATTCTGTTTATACTCACTTTTACAAACAAATCACTATTGCCTAAGCTCGTCCACGGCGCCATTTTGGATCCGCTAATCTTTTTCGTGCCGCGACATGAATGTGCTTAAGTTTTTCCAACTGTCGGAAATTTATTGTGTGGGAATATCAATTTGATGGCTTGAAACTATACTTGGGATTTCGGAACAATATATAATAATTGGAAAACATAAAAAAAACGAACAGTTATGACGAAGGATTGATTTGCGCATCCTGTTGCTGTGGCGAATGTATTATTGTATCGTTTGTAATCAATGATGTCGAAATATCTTCCTGAATATCTTGTAAACTTGCAGATAATACTAGATTTTGGTGCCGCTGTTGTTCCAGCTGTTGCTGCCGCTGATCTTGGAATACAGTTGTTTCTATTTTTGCATCGGTAAGCTTTGTCCTTTTTAACGATGAACTTCTTGCGTAGTTATCTTCGTTAAACCATTCCTTGTGAGACTCAAGATAACTGAAATGATGAAGCAATACATTTCCCAATAAAACTCAAATATTTTATTGGTTTTGAAATTAATTGTATGCAATATCTGAACAACTTACTTTGTAAAAGTGTCCAAATGTTGTAGAAGACCTTTTAGTTTGTCATCACTCATATTGGTTGCATTCAAAAATTCCGGCAATTTTACTAAAAAAAAAGAAAATGGAACTGTGCCTCAAAGCCTCCTCCCCCATATGTTTCAACAATAAGAAATTACCTATTAGTCTTGCCAAATGAGGTGCACCAAATATCATAGACGGTCCCGGTGCCGCGTTAGATGGTAACAGTCGCCATGACAACACACTCTGTAAGAAATCTCGTATTTGTGGTGAAATAGGTTGCAACGATTTTAAATAATTGAGATTTGATATTGGTATAGACGAATGCAACGGTGTCGAAGCCCCTGAACTTGTACTGGCAATGCTCGACAAGCAATTTTCTAACGTCAAATCACAATCATCGCTACGATGTGAACGTAATTTTCTACGCTGAGGCTGATCTTCTTGTGTCGACATCGTTGTCGTCTCCACCATATGTTGCGTCGAGGACACTACCGCTGTGTTGGCTAATAACGTAGATGTTGTAGCAGTTTCTGTATGCTCAGACGATGTCTGAATATTTGCACTATGAATTTCATTTGTGTCCGATTTCGCATTAAACCAATCTAACGAAAATGCCGGTGTCGGTACGTAAGTGAAATTTTTTAAATTCTCTTCCGATAAAAAGGAAAGAGCATGTTCTTTCTCCTCCTTATAAAGCAAATGATCAGTTACGGTGAAATCGAAGTAAATGCGTAGACCATCAGCGACTTCCTTAAGTAATCCAACCCTAAATTAAACCAAAATAGGATTGATAAGTCAATTAATATTAAGAAACCCAATACCATTTACATACGTGGTGATAATTTTATCAAATTCTTTTTCTTTTTTGTCCGTCCGTTGTTGTGTATTACGGCGGCGTGTATTCTCTGCCTGGGTTGTGGAGAAAACCATTTTCACTGCAGTCTGCTTAACGAAATTTTCTAAGATAGCAATGACTGGTAGGCGCGAAGGCAGTGTATGTTGTTTAGCATATTTCACAATCATGTCGTGATCGTACTCTAAATATTGTCGCAAACGCTCACTGATCCGGAGCATAACACGATCTTCATCGTGAATGCTCTCAATAGAACTGCTGTACGAATCCGTTTCGCAATCTGAACAGCAAAACATTGAAATTAATTTCTAAATTCAAATATATATGCTGTGATAGATAATATACTCATGTAACAATCTTCTTCATGTTTTTCAAATGTACTTCCAGAACTGAAATTATCTTCAGATAAACCACGTGGCCTTAATTTACTAGGCGAAGTACTTGCATCTGCTGAGTCTTCGGATGTGGCTGCGGATTTTCTCAATCGCTTTTTGTTACTGCTGCGTTCTTTACGGTATAAATAAGCGCCTCTGCACGAAAATGAAAAAAAAAAAAAAAATGAAAACTACCAAAATTCCATGCATAACCTAATTTAGAATACTCAGTTTTATCCATCAAATTTTATCACAAATTTTATCTAATTAATATTTTGCTTAAAAAAGCCTTCAAATTAGAGTTTTGCTTATATAGACCACATACGACATTTCAATCCTTTTCTTTTTTTTCTTTTTATTATAAATTGAACTTTTATTTAGACTTTATATTTTATAGTTTTTACAAATCGTAATTAAAATGTGTACAAACGTTTAACTTATGCTGATTACTGCGATCTCAGGTTTACACATTCAATTTTAAACAAAAAGATAACCGTTTGCTTGAATTCACAGTTAAGTAAAGGAAAATGAGCGCACATACATTAACTGTATCTTAGCTTGACTGACAAATACATACAATTGCAACTGAGCCTTCTCTGCCAAATCACGTTGTAACTTTCGATTGTCTTCAGTGTCTTTTAAAACGAAATCCGCACTGACTTTCCGATCCCATGAACTACTCCAGCCCTGAAAATGCACCTTGTATTGAATTGTCTTGCGACCTCGCTTATCCTTCGTTTCATACGTTCCGAGAATCTAAACAAATGCAAATATGAGCATAAACAACGAACATTTAAAAAACTCATTTGTGAAATGTTTTACCTTAGAATCATATAAGACTTTGGCCTTCGATGGATCTGGCTCATAACACAAAACTTTCTCACCTTTCTCGAAATAACGAGATTTAGGTCCACGTGTTGAAACCATCACTTATTTATCATTTCAGTGAACAAGCAAAAATAAATTATGTTTAACAGCACTAAAATTTGCAATTTCTTCAATAAATTTCATATTCAATTCCACACGCATGTCAACATAAATAAATTAATAGAAACTTTGCAGCGCTGCCAGAAGTAGAAATATTGCATATATGAAATAAGTGAACACATTCAATTCAAAAAGTTAAAAAATAAATGAAGTAATTAAATGGATGACGCAATTTTGTAACTATGGCAATGTTGACCAACACGTTGTCTTTGTAACACTTAATTCCAGCATATTGATAATGCGCTGCTACGTAACTTGGATTACAATATTTACTAGAACATTCTGTTTAAAGGGGAGTTTGTATGCTTTGTGTAATTAATTAAACGAAAGCACATTTTTTGCATGACATATAAATAGAAAATTCATGGATTATTTTGATTAATAATATCAATAGTATCAATAACATTTCTTACTTAATATACTTATATTCATGAATAAATAAATTTTTCATTGAAAACAATTCAATTAATTAGCCCTTCTATAGCTTTTTACAATATATGAATCATCTTTCCCGCAATTGTGTGGCCCTCATCGGCTATTCTTCATGCAAGCAATCATGTCCAACATGTGGATTTTATGGATACAAAAAAAAAAAAAAAAAAATTTTGTTATACAAAAATTAATAAATCGTTGGATTTCAATTTGTCATATCGTACATCTTTGTTTACTTATTTCTATAAAAGCTGAACGAAGCGTCCATAAATTGAATGGTACGACATTTTCATTTCAATTTTTATTCTCTTTGCCTGTCTATTACAAAAAATCTCATAATTAGAAAAAATAAGCAATAAAATTGCAATTTAAAATTAGCTATTTCAACATTAACATATTTATTTCACCAATACTTGCAACCAACAACAACCCAAAATATATTAAGTATTATACTTGTAATAAAAAACGCAACTCTAAATTGCAGAAATTTTTTTTTTCATTTTTATTAAAGAAAAATTAAACTATCATTGTAATTATTAATTAAAGTGACATTAAAATTAATTATTACGCATTTAATTATTCAATCATTCTTAAATCGGTTAATATTATTGAATATTGACATTGTAATGTCTCTAAAAAAACACATGATCTATAATTAAATGCAACTCTGCCAAATTAATGCCTACAAATAACCACATGATCCCTGCTAATGACGACGGAAATAGGAGTAGTTTCTTCGAGAATATTCTAGTTCGTTCCAAGCTGTTAAGCAAGCTATAAAATCATGTGTAAACAAGCTGTCGGCATCAGTCTTAAAAAGAAAATTGTGCGAAACGTTGCAGAGTTGGTGAATTTCAAAGCGGATTTTAAACGAATTATTTTCTGTTAAAAAGTGACTAATCAATTTTCTTGTGTTAAGAAAGAGAAATTTGGAAAATTATAAAGAAAAAAAAAAGTGAATTGTGAATTATTTGAAATAATTTTACGGTATAAAATAATTCAAGGTGAGTATATTAAATAGAAAATTGGAATATAGTTTTAGCTAAGATATTTGTCTTGCGTTGTTTGGTGCATAAATGTTCATGTCTACATATACACATTTCGTAATTTTTTTAGAAAAAGTGAATTCATTTCTTGTGAACTTTCTTTGAGGTTAAAACGAGGAAATAATTCCAATAAATGATTTTGAGTTACTAGAAAATCTTACAATAAATATTCGAATTCTATTATATTCTCCAAGAGAAGAGAACAATTTTTTCTTGTTAAGGTTATGTTTTAATAATTTCTGGAATAATCTAGAACAGTCGTGTTCAAACTTCCTGCATTGGTTCAAAGTTTACACAACGCGATTTAATTCCTTTCTATCCAAATTTAAATTGAAAGGTTATGACTTCAAAAAAATTGTGTTGAATTACAAAAATTGAATAAACTGAAACGCTTACCATTTGTACATATACTTATAAGAATTAGGTATTTTATATAAAAATCTAATTTGCCGCCTACGTACGTACTTACGCTTAGCTAATAGTAAAACCTCAGTTTCTATTTTAAAGACAATGATTTAAACTTGCTGTCTAATGTCGTGCTTTTATTCCTTTTTCATAGATGACAGAAGAAATTGAAACATTCGCTTTCCAAGCTGAGATTGCTCAGCTTATGTCATTGATTATCAACACATTCTATTCGAACAAAGAGATTTTCTTACGTGAGTTGATTTCTAACGCTTCTGATGCTTTGGATAAGATCCGTTATGAGTCGTTGACCGATCCGTCGAAACTAGAGACCGGCAAGGAGCTCTACATCAAATTGATTCCTAACAAAACGGCTGGCACATTGACTATCATTGACACCGGTATTGGAATGACCAAGCCGGATTTGGTTAACAATTTGGGTACCATTGCAAAATCTGGTACAAAGGCTTTTATGGAAGCTTTGCAGGCCGGTGCTGATATTTCCATGATTGGACAATTCGGCGTAGGTTTCTATTCCGCTTATTTGATTGCTGATAAAGTCACAGTCACATCAAAAAATAATGATGATGAGCAATATATTTGGGAATCATCAGCCGGCGGTTCGTTTACCGTAAAGCCAGATAATTCCGAACCCTTAGGTCGCGGTACGAAAATAGTTTTATATGTCAAAGAAGATCAGACTGAATATTTGGAAGAAAACAAGATCAAGGAAATCGTTAACAAGCACTCGCAGTTCATAGGTTATCCCATTAAATTAGTGGTGGAGAAGGAACGCGATCAAGAAGTGAGTGATGATGAAGCGGAAGATGATAAAAAGGAAGAAGAGAAGAAAGAGATGGAAACCGATGAGCCGAAAATCGAGGATGTTGGCGAGGATGAAGATGCCGACAAAAAAGAACAGGAAAATAAAAAGAAGAAAACGGTTAAGGTTAAATATACCGAAGACGAAGAATTGAATAAGACTAAGCCAATTTGGACCCGCAATCCTGATGATATTTCTCAGGCCGAATATGGTGAATTTTACAAATCCTTGACCAACGATTGGGAAGATCATTTGGCCGTTAAGCATTTTTCAGTAGAAGGTCAATTAGAATTCCGTGCTCTACTTTTCATCCCACGTCGCACCCCATTCGATCTGTTTGAAAATCAGAAGAAACGCAATAATATCAAATTATATGTACGCCGCGTCTTTATTATGGACAATTGTGAAGATCTCATTCCTGAATACTTGAACTTCATTAAAGGTGTTGTCGACTCTGAGGATTTGCCATTGAATATATCTCGTGAGATGTTGCAACAAAACAAAGTCCTAAAAGTCATTCGCAAGAATCTCGTTAAGAAGACTATGGAGTTAATTGAGGAACTTACTGAAGATAAGGATCTTTACAAGAAGTTTTATAATCAGTTCAATAAAAATCTAAAATTGGGTGTTCATGAAGATAGCAACAATCGTGCCAAATTAGCCGATTTCCTGCGTTTCCATACCTCCGCTTCTGGCGATGATTTCTGCTCATTGGCTGACTATGTGTCACGTATGAAGGAAAATCAGAAACATATATATTTCATTACTGGCGAATCCAAAGAGCAAGTGGCCAATTCGGCTTTCGTTGAGCGAGTTAAAGCGCGTGGTTTTGAGGTAGTTTACATGACCGAACCTATTGATGAGTACGTCATTCAGCACTTGAAGGAATACAAGTCCAAACAGCTGGTGTCTGTAACGAAAGAAGGTTTGGAATTGCCAGAGGATGAGGCTGAAAAGAAGAAACGTGAAGAAGATAAAGCTAAATTTGAGAATTTATGCAAGCTTATGAAATCAATACTTGACAACAAAGTAGATAAGGTTGTTGTGTCAAACCGTTTAGTTGAGTCACCGTGCTGCATTGTCACTTCCCAGTATGGCTGGTCCGCTAACATGGAACGTATTATGAAAGCCCAAGCTTTGCGTGACACCTCTACCATGGGCTACATGTCTGGCAAGAAGCATTTAGAAATCAACCCCGACCATCCCATTATCGAAACCTTACGGCAGAAAGCTGAAGCTGACAAAAACGACAAAGCCGTCAAAGACTTGGTCATTTTGTTGTTCGAGACTTCTTTATTGTCATCTGGTTTTTCGCTTCAAAGCCCTCAGACTCATGCCAGCCGCATTTATCGCATGATCAAGCTTGGTCTTGGCATTGACGAAGATGAACCCATGGCTACTGAAGATACTCAAAGTGCTGGTGATGCCCCACCTTTAGTTGACGACACAGAGGATGCATCCCACATGGAAGAAGTTGATTAAACGGTTCATAATTATATATTAATAAAAAAATAAGTTATTTCTCATCATCATGCACATGGAACAAATTATGTTGTTGCCGCGTTTAAGCGGTATCATCACTTCCTAACATTATCATTTCGTTTTTCCTATTATATCGCCTAATTTAATATAATAAGAACAGTTGTCAACTATAAATGAAGAAAATCTCAAAGACAACTGAAATAGATCCAACCATAAAATATACCTTTGGTTTTTTAGGTTTTCTGAAAAGCTGTGTATGAGGAGGGTATTAAAATCTAAATAAATTCCATAAAAAATAAACGTTTCAAGACAAATTCAGCGTGTTTTATTTACTTTTGAATTGCTTTCTTTTGCAGGAAAGTGTAAAACTAAAGCCTAGAAATTTTATTTTAGTGCATTGGAGAAGTCTACAACCCGATTTCCCTTTGGATTAGTTCTTTGACAACATCAGTGGTAATTGAATCCTTATTAATTAATACGATCTTATTGCGGGAGCGGGATCCTTTATCCAAAACCACATCACTTTTGCGCAATCGGAGCACCTTGGAAAGATATTTTACAAGTTCGGCATTTGCTTCGCCTTCAGAGGGGGGCGCAGCTATTTGTATGCCCACTCCATCTATAGATATATCAGTAATGCAGTTTTGTTTAGCTCCTGGTTTTGCCAGGATCCGTACACAGATGTTTCCGTCTTTGTCCAATCGTATGGGTTCCTCTATCTTTTCTGATTTAGATGCCAACGAAGGAGAATTAAATTTATTACGTTTACTTTTGGACATGGCTTCGAGTGAATTTTGATAAATGCGCCGCATTTCTAAGCTCATAATAAAAAGGCGAACATCCTTTTAATAATTAAAGCAAATTAAATCATGGTCTTCTTTTTCTTCTTAATATTAAATCACAGTAAGCCCACAATTTCTTCTTCTTTGTGTCAATCAACCTAAATTAAGATAAGTGCTGCCAGATTTCACCTATGTGCAATGTGCAAGCAATACTAAAGTAAGCAAAAAAATAAAATCCATTTTTATTTAATAAAAACTTGATATATCAGAATATAATGTTTGGTACAAAGACGACTTAAAAATCTTAGATCCTGGAAATTCACTTTTTTTCTTGGGGAACTTTTTGTGAAAAAAGAAATATTTTTTATCACTTACTGGATTAAATTGGAAAGAATTCGTCTACCTACCTGAAATGTTGAATACGATTGGAATAGTGCCCCAGAAATCTTTTGTTAAGAATATATAGTTGTGTAGTAAATCCATTGGTACGATCGCTTTAAATGGTACGAACGCATGAAAATCATAAAATTTGTAATATGCATCTGGAATACCCGAGTGGGTAAGAACTGCGATTATCGAGTCAGTACTCGCGTCTTTAACTCCCAAGTATGGCAGAGTTTTCTTTGATTGTACATACACGATGGACAATATTTGAAGACAATTACTATATCTGAAAGTACCAGTTTTATAAAACTCGACAGCAAGCATTAAAGGCGCTATTTTTTAAATATTTACTTGACAATCGTGAATAATGAGAATGAAAAAAAAATTGTTTATGGTTACATGATGCAATAGTAATATTATTTGAAAATTTTCAGTTCAGTGAACGTCAAAGTCAAGCTCCGTTCTCCCTGGGAGAATCTTTTAACAACGAAACATTAGGTGGCACAGCAGAAACTCGGCTAACTACTACTGGATGACTGTTCCCTTAAACTGTGCAAGCTAGAAGAGAATATAAATATATCAAAAGCTGCAATACTGCTATATGCCAGTTTAAATGATAATTTAGACAAGGCTAGGCCATGACTAGGTGTCAACTTTTGGTTGTCGATATTTTGTAGCAATAAGGCAGAGTTTTTTTACATCAATTTATAAACACGCATTCAACACCGATAACAGTTTGGCAAGGCGTCAACGGTTCCACGGTATGGTTATGGCATTATATATTCGTGATGTGCGTGTAATAATTTACAAAAGAAAAAAATCTACAAAAAGTATTATAGGAACTCTAGGCAGTTTCAGGGATGAACCCAAGAACTAATAACCGTACTTGGTGAAAAAGAGAGCAGGGCAATGCAATTGCCAATTCTTACATTTTTTCAATATTGAGAGTGTAGGAAACGCGTCACCAATATGGCTCTTTCGTTAATCTTTTTCAAAATTGGAGTATGGGCTATCCGCATGAAAAATATTATCGCAAACTCATGAGGTCATTGGGTTAAGTTTCACATTTTTCATTGATTATATTTTTTATTTGATTATATTATGCTAACAATAGACTTCATAATAGTAATATTTGCAGTTTGAGCGTTTTAATAGATATTCGAATAGTTGAATGATTTAATATTCACATGTAGACATCGAAATATAGATAACAAATGCTAAATTATTTATTATCAATCTAATCCGATTCCACTAACTGAGTAGTACCGTCCTTAGTTATGAGTTGTACTAGAGCACCATTTTTGTGGCGTTGTTCTCCTTTAGTCCATTTGTGAAAAATTCTAAAAATCGTACAAATTATATCTATATATATATTCTTTCTACAATAAAAGCTTCTTACCCAGCTATCTCATTAAGTGGTGTCCAGGTGGCAAAATCAGCTTTGGGCATCCATTTTCGATTCATAGGAGTATCTAACGTAACTGGCAATATAGAGACAACGAAAGCGCCTTCCGGCAAACCTGAATTTTTACCTGCCATTGAATGAGTTAGCTGATGTACCGCAGCTTTGGCTAGACCATAGCCAATCATGCCTGGTGTGCCCTTTAAGGCTGGCTGAGCACCAGTTAAAGCAAGCAGACCACCTGGCTTAAGGTAATGAGCAGCTACCGTGGCCGAAATAGTAGAGGTCCACACACTTTGACGCCACATCAAATCGGCATTTTTAGCCAAATCTGTGTTTTGACATAACAAGTTAAAGCTTTCACTATTTTAAAATGCAAATAAATAAAATCAACCTTTTTCAGCATTGCCGCCCGCCCAACCGCCAGCCACGCAAATAACAGCATCCAATTTATTATTTTTCAAAGCATCACCAACTTTTCCAAGAACCTCTTGCTCTTGCTCGATCCAAGAGGAATCGCGAGGTACAACGATGCTAACATCAGCCCGATCATTTTCATTCAAATCTATACTGCCAACCCACTGAGCAAAAAGCGAAAGTATAAAAAGTAAAAATTTTAATAGGAATACTTTAAAGGTCATTAGAGCGCAAAATCACATAATTGTTATCTTTGAAATGTGAAACACATGCTGCTCCCAAAGCTCCTTTACCACCATATATTAAAACGCGACCCACAGACATGACCAGGTTTTTTCTATTTGAGTAAGCCACCGCTCAATACAACAGACGAAGTAAGACTGAATTCAAAGTTTTCTATAAAAGTTATTCAATACAAGTATATCAGGCAAATGAAACATCGACACATGAGCTAACACAACTAATACAGAAAAAGCACATTAAGCCAATAACATCAAAAGTGATGCTTGATTAATAAGAGAAAGGGAATAAAACGATTTCAGCAAACTTGTTGATTGTGATTTACAAATAACTTTTATTTTTTTTTTATAAATCACAACCGGTTTCTCGTTTCTCATTAAGCTGCAGAAAAAAATTTGCAAAATGAATAGCTGCAATCATTTAGTCATTAAAAAAAAAGTACATATAGCTTTAACCCGTTGACGTAAATGACGTCTAAAGATGTCCTTTGTGTATGGTTGTAGGTGCCCACTACGTGTATAGAAGTCCTGTATCCTTAGTATTATAAAACAACAAGAACAACAAAAAGAAATGCGTTTTTGGAAGCACTTCTTGATTTTAAAATGAGCGTCAACATGTTAAGTGAATAAGACAGACAAGCTAATTTTAAAACTTTTCATTTTGTATTAAAATAAACTTTAGCGATTTGTTAATTAGGACAAAAGCAATAGTGCACAAATTATTTGTAATAGAAGCATATTTCTTTCATGAACTTGAACAATCTAGTATTATTAATAAATAATATTAACAATTGGCAACAGTAGTTAATAGCTATACATATAGACATAAACTTATGCAAGATTGTTATAACTGTTATATAAACTTATCATTGCTATACAAGTTTCTCTGTTAAAAAGATAATCTGTTCAAGTTCTCTGTTAAAAAGAAGATAGATGAGATATATATATATATATATATATTACATAGGCCAAATATCCGATACGGCCTTAAAATAGGAGAACAAAATATATGTAATAGTATAATTTTCTGTAAGTTATAGTCATCTTATCCAGAAAATTTTGCGTGTTTAAGAAAAATTTTCCGCAAAAGAATGGACAATTGTCTTAAAAATTTGCAATTGTATGGTTGCCAACCGCCTATATAACTGCATACACCAGCCATTTATTTTCCTTTAGACATATATAATTTAAATTAATGTTCTGCTAACAAAAAATTGCATTAATTCTTATTCATGAAAGGTTTTTAATAAAATGGTTGATAGAAAATTGCATTAAATATAGATAAAGACTGCTCATTCAGTAGCAGAGCCAGTAACTGACTAGAACTTTTTATTTTTTATGTTCTTTATTTGAACAAGCTTTTTAAGTATTCGTGGAAACACTGCCAGCACATAAACTTTATTATTCTTTAAGTAAATAACTAAAACAGATTAAAAAAGCGATGTATAATGGTGACTGCATACCAATAAAAGATATTAAACCCGGCCTTAAAAATATTAACGTGATTTTTATTGTACTGGAAATTGGCACAACAACTGTAACCAAAGAGAATCGCGAAGTGCGAAACTTTAAGGTCGGTGATCATACAGCTTGCATTAATGTTAGTATATGGGACGAGCCAGGAAAACTGATATCTCCAGGAGATATAATTAAGTTAACCAAGGGCTATGCATCGATATTCCGTCATTGTTTAACTTTGTATTCAGGCAAAAATGGTGACGTGTACAAGATAGGAGAATTCTGCATGACCTTCAATGAAGCTTTAAATATGAGCGAACCAAAAAGGCCAGAGCAGCAATCTGTGACTGCGGTGCCGACAGTTCAAAGCGGACTGGGCGTTGGTTCATCTCAAATGACATCATGCCCAGGTGCAGGAATAACTCCAAATGTCGCTCAACCGCCACAAGTGCCAGCAAGTGGGGTAGGTGGTAATGGGAATGGTGTATCTGGTGCGCAAAGAATAGCTCAACCAATCGGTGCGGCGGGAGCAGCAAGCGGTAACCAAATTGTAACAAAACCTGCAAATATGCAACAGGTAAATGCTAGCAATACACAAAAGTCGGGACAACTGGGCTCGAATGCATCTTCTATTAACACATCAACTGGATCAGCACAAACACAGCAAACTGCCAAAACTAATCGCGGTGGGCGCACAAATGTGACACGCGCCAGTAATTTAAAGACGGAGAGACGATGACTTTAATTCAAAATAGTAATTTAGTTTAGGAAATAAGTTTTTACTAAATATCTGAGAATTAAAGGCAAAACGTGTACATTTGTTTTTTTTTTTTCAATCAATTGCAAAAATCTACTTGTAGACAACTGAAATAAATGTACTCAGGTAGCGGTTTACCGCTTAAACCATATACGAAACGCGGTCGAACTAAATCCACGAGAACTCTCAGTTGAAATTCCGTTGGGTGGTATAAATCCATACTGCTCTCAAATAATATCGAGTCATCGATGTAAAGGACGTCCACGCCTTTTTTAAGAGCCTTGCGTAACCATTTATTGTTGACAAATGCATCCAAATTGTTGAGAGGGCTGTTTGTAAGTACACTGATAAACTGGTCTGTTGGTATAAAGATATAAACACAAAATGTGATTCTCCATATAAACCGTCTGTAGATATGATATTTGCCTTCTAGGAGGAAGATTACATTGCTTCCATTATCTAAAGGTATCATTGTTAATTGCATTTGCGTATTATCCGGCAGTATTAGATCATGTGGCGTATTGGCCAACAATACCGTCTCCTTTTTAATCTGAAATGCACATTTATTCTTGTCCACAGTTTTCTGATAATTCTTTAAAGCATCCATGATCTCCCGCGAAGTAAAAACTGAACCACACCAGTCTTGAGGCATCTTAAGATTTTGGATGTTGCAAGAACTGCACAGAAACAACCGCAGACCCTTGAAATTGTTATTATTGAATGAACGGAGCTTCAAAAATATATAAAGGTAAAAATGTATTTTTACTTACGTTATAGTCCCCATCGAACACACTGTTCCTTTCATTTAGTAGCACCGGCTTACAACGTTTATGTAGCAACATAATTACTTTTCAAAATTTTCTTTAATGTTTGACACAATCTGACTGCCTGTAAATCGAAGTTAACAAACAGACTAAAAACAAACTAAAAATATTTCAACCGTCCAATTTTTCTGAAATAGACAAAGTTCTGATAATGTCAATAAAATTTTCACCAAGGAGAGCGTCAACTTTGTAGCTAAATCGAAATCTCATCTCGCCTATCCCAAACACTTCAATCTCCCAAAACGTCGCCCAACTTCTTCGCCTAAATCTAAGATAATTAATAACAACCATAAGTTCTCCTAGGTGGAGAAATTTTTTAATGAAATATTCAAAACTGTCATTAGTGGACAACCAAGAGCATTTCAAAAATTTTCCTGTTAAAATGTCCCGCTTTTAAATCAAGTCCAGAACTACAAGTCTAGGTCCAGCATTACTTGAAGGCGTTGCAATAATGAGAAATTACCCCTTTTTGGGCAATATAGTTTTCAAAGTTTCAGACGTAACGTCCACTCCACGAATTTTTACTAAGGAAAATGCTGATAATCATACACGGGAAGCTTGGTTTGATAGTATAACTCTCACGCTCAAATATCTTCCCAAAGATGCTTTTCACATAATTCAGAAAAATTTTATGCAGGATCGGACAAACATTATAATAATCAAAGTGGTCGTCTCTTTTATAAGATTTATCCCTTCAAGACTCTTGAGTCTCTGTTGTATGTCAATAAAATGCTCAACAGTCTTATAAGTAATCACATGTACGACAATGTCAACTTAAAAATGATTCGAGCTGTGTCACCTAATAACTGATAGGACTGCTACATGGGTGAGTCAGCAGGGCATTTCGTTTTTGGATGCACAAAATTTGATATCATGAGACATTTCAATATTGTCAGTATGCATAACATAATCTTCCGTCCTGGCATCAATGGTCCTTTTAATTCAACCTAGATAACCTTTAACTAATTGTGATTTTTTTTGGACTTTGTCTAAGAAGATCAGTCAAAAAAAACTTGTAATCAATCTTCTAAAAATAACTTCGGAAAGAACAGTACATAACTGATCGCCGTCGCACCTCTGTCTCCTAACAGAAGAAGATGTGTATCATTAATTTTTTCGTACACGTCATATGCTGTCGTCATCACTCATAAAGCGCACAGGATACGCAATTAATTAAAGTTTTTCCTATCATTAATTCATTCATCTCAACAAACCAAAGCCAAAAGAAGACAATTAAGGAAATTTTCCTTCTTCACGTAATTATTGTTATCGCCCTCTGATCGTAAACGAATTTTAATATAATATACAATATTAAATACGGCATTTAAAATAGAAATGATTTGAGTCTGTAATTAGACAAAATAAAAACAATCTCCTAATAATAAATATATAAATAAAATATTCCTGTTCGCTAAATTGAATCAGAATTTATTTTACAAAGTAAAAAAACAATATATCAAACGGCGTTGTACATCTCAAAACATTTGTTGAAAATAAGTGTTATTCCTATTGTCGTGTTGTAACTTCAAATTTGCCGACGTTTTGCATAACTTTATGGGATTGACAAATCATATACATTTGCGTGAAAATGCAAATAAAACACTAAGAAAACAACGCACAAGAGAAAATGAAGGCAAATTATTTGAAATTTAGAAATTATTAATTTAATTTATGTTTATCTTACACTAATGTACATTCTTTGTCATATTGTGTGATTTGCAAGTTGAGTTTATAATATGCATTATTTTTTTAGGAAATGAAAAACAAGCAATAATTTATTTTAAAGTTGAAATATATTCATCAAATTGTTTTTCAGAGAATGGTAAATGGAAGTTTGCCAAATTTAAAAATATATCTAATATATATCACTAATCAATAAACAAGTTTGTTTACTTTTATGTTCAGTTTTTTTATGTTATTTTATTATAAATTGGTTTACGTTTACAATGATTCCTTGGTTATAAAACCATATGTTTTTGTTTACATTTTCCTATAAAACAATATGGTAACGCGATTGAACATTTTGTTTACCACTTGGGAGTTTTCAACCCGAAAATGCAAATGACGCCTCATTGTTTTATGCTCTGTGTTATAACCAAAATTTATAGTAACTAACGACTCCCATTGCCTCAATGTTTTAAAAAAATTTCTACAACATTGTAAAATTTAGTAGGTACTTTATTAATCTGTCAAGTGTCACTGCAAAATAATTATTATAAATAATTATGCGTGCAAGGTCGCATAACTACATTTTTGATGAGTTTTGTTTCGCCTTCCTTCCCGATCATATTTCACCGAAATTTGCATATTTCGTCAACTCAATTTTTTCATTCCTGCACTCTTTCTCCCTACTCGTTACGAAATTGCCATAAGAGCTCTTTCAGTTTTAACCTAAGGGTCCATTCATAATTTTTGTTTTTTTTCTGATGTGCAGAAATTGTCTCGCCGACAACGATTAGAAAATATTATTGGCGCGAGATGAAGGAAGACATAAGTAATGCTTTTGTACATTTGACTTAAAGATAAGAACATAAAAAGCAGCGAGTGGCACTTCTATAGTTATGTTGTTGCGAAAATGATCAATCTGGGCAGCGTGTCAAGGAGTTTTGACCAAAAAAAGCTTTGATTAGTTAAATAGCTTTTATTTCTGCATAATATTTGCATGGAAATATCCTTCCTGATATTCGACTCATCCCACATTACGCTGATCAAGATTGCCGATGCTGCCCACTTTAGTCATCCGCAAGCATTTGCGCACTTACCTGTGTATGAACGGGACTCATCAAGTCAAGGTGAGGAGGCGTGAATATCGGCTGGCGTGACGTATTTCCCCCATCATTTTAAAAGGCCAGAGTTCTACCCAACGGACCCCATTTTATTCTCTCTTGCAGGGGAGCGTAACTTTGAGATCCCTCACATTTCGTTGGTATTTCCTATAAACGTTGACTGCTGCTTTTATGGCTCTCACTTTCGAGAGCTGCGCGGTCAACGGCAAAGAAGGGTTTAAGGATTGCTGTCTATAACCTAGTAAGGGGTTTTTCTTTTAGAAGCCTAAAAGGCGTATCGGGAGAGGGCTCTCTTTTATATTGAAATGAGAGCATTTTTTTTCCCTCTTTGGCTCTTTGAGTTTCAGTTGGATGGTTGCTGTGTGATGAAGCCCTTGGAAGCATTATTTCCTCGAGAAAGGATAGTGTAATGAAAGGCCTTCCTGGACGTGTGGCGTGGTCCAAAGGTAGGATTGGCTCCGGCTACGAGATCACCCAAAACGGTATAGCATGGCTAAGGTTCTGGAATAAGTCACGAACTTAGTGGGTATTCATGGGAGGGGATGGGCGGGGGAATCAGGTCGCCCAAAAGTAGAATTGCTTCTGGTACAAAGGTGCACTACCTATCTGACTATCGAGATGAATGCCTTCCTACCTGACTGCTGGGTGCGGCACTTCGGGGAGTATCGTAGAGGCTGTAGAAGTTTCGTGGGAAACTATCCAAGAAGCGTTTATGTTAACCTCGACATATACCTATAACCCAGAAAATGGCTCACACCCATTATCTATTTCGGTACTTCAGGAGTAGTAGAGTCGTATACAATGGGGATTGTCTTACTACTTGAAGGGCGTGAGTTATCGCTTGTCAAGATAACTCGTGTGCCATCGGGTGCTGTACGAATTAGTCCTTCAAGATAGGAACTCCCGTAACCCCATATCTGTTATCTTCCGCACTGGCAGCGAAAACTCTTTGCTAAAATGCTTCTGGTATTTGTCTGATATATGAAAATGAAAACCTACAATTATTCCATTAAAATATATAATACCATCCATAGGTTTTATGATTCTAGTGTGCTTATTTTCGTACTCATTACTATTTTGTAAGATTTTTGTAACACAAAAAATTTGAAACGCAGTCCCGTTAGTCTCCAAAGTATCTCTGGGAAAAATTCATTAACACTATTACACGCCGCGAAAAGTTTCTTCGATAAGTCCACTAGCCATCATAAACCGTGGTAAATATAAATTTGTGCAAAATGGTACAAAGTCAGATTACAAACTTGTATTTTGTTATCAAATACTTCATATTTATGCATATAAATGAATTATCTATTTATATAAATATGTCTGCAATATTAAAGAGATATTCTTCGTTGTAAAGTCAGTTAAGTAAGTTAGCAGCAGATATTAGAAAGGCTTTCGAACTTTTCAATATTAGATTTTCTGTTTTCTTTTGGTGCGGGGACATGTAGTCAAGTGGAAAAATTATGACAAACATCTGGAAAATAATCGGAAGCAATGTGATACTCTACGGTGGATGAGTAAGTAAAATATCATTTAACATTTTTATGTCTCTTAGTTTTTTATTAAGTAAAAAAATTACTATACATATCTATTTATATGCCGTTACATTTAAACGCATTTATTTTTTTTATACAAAATGCTTTTTCTTTTGTTTGTTTTTTTTTATATCCAATTAAAAGTAATTTTAACTATCAGTACTTAATGAATTAATTAAAGAGAAAATCGGAAAAGAAGTACAAATAAAAAGAATAACATAATCTTTCCTCAAAGTGAAGGGGAATGCTTAATAAACTATTACAGAAATTCATTAAAACTTACGATGAAAGAATAAATTGACAATTAAAAAAAACAAAAAAAAAATTACAATATTACATCATTGAAATTCATCAAATCTATGCAAAGCCGCTATGCTTAGTAGTGGTTTTCAAACAGTATGAATTTATAATCTGTTGTGCGCAATATGTGCATGTATTCGCAGTCAATAATCGAATAAAGATTACATAGATAGTTTGAATAGCAAATGCAAGCTTCAGACTTGGTCGATTAACAGATTTTGCAGTGACTTTTTAACGGTTAACTTGATTTATGTTGCTTTTAGGTAGATTTATGTTATGTGAGCTTTTTCATATATTTTAATGCATTTATTTGAAATGATTTCCGTTGAAGAAGAAAGGCTAGTAGAAGAAATTTACGCAGCACGAATTGATTGAATTATCTGGAAAATTGCAGAGCCACATACAACAAATATAAATAAAGCCAACAGCCAAGGACCAACAGGATACTGATTTTCCTTTGATTTCTTTAAAGAGAAGCAAAACAAAGAAAAGAAGAACAGTGAATGTCAAATTAATGAAATTATAATTATTAGACACACGTAATATATTTATATTCGGCTTGAACCATCCATCATCTAATAGCAATTTCTGACATTTTTTTTTTTTGATTAAAATCTGATGACATTTTGCAATTTTTTCCCAAATTTTTGAATTTTTTGCCTTTTATGGGCATCTTTATCGCCATTATTGCGCATGTTAAGGCAATTTTCCTTTAATTAACGCACACGACTAAATCGGTTCAATTTCTTATAAGCATAGGTAATATCTTCTTCGAAACGACAATATTAAAATCGATCGGTAGGAGAAAATGTTTAATCTACGTGATGATGCTTTTATAACTACGAAAATAAAAAAAAGTTTACTGCCTGACTTATCACAATAATTGTATGTGCGTATTATCTTTGTTTCTCTTTTGTATCTTTTGTTTTTCACATGATGTCAGAAAACTTCGCAGAAGATGTACGTAGAAGAATGAATACGAATGCAATTCATTTATCGATGAAGCATGCACTAAATAAAGAAATCCCTCACAACTATGTCATGCGTTAAATTTTCAAATATTTTTATCCTAATCCTATACGAAAAATGGACTAAACTGTGGACAAAAACATATACGGTAAAGTATGACTGAAACACGAAGTGATTGAATGATTCGTATGCATTCAGAAATGAACTTTTTGATAATACAACAATAAGCACGCAGTTCTTTTTACTTGTATCTGATTTGAACCGTATTTGAAAAATTCTGCAGAAGAATTCGTATATATTTAGATCAGATTCTGAATGAAACACTTGGTCTCTCTGGGGTCTCAGCTAAGTGCCGATTGGATAGAATGAAAACAAAGCTCAAAGAAACGATTTTTGTAACCAGCAATGCGTGGCACTTTCGTCACAACGGATGAAGCAAAGTTGCAATGAAATCCAGAAGCGGCAACTTGCATGAATTATGATCAAATACAATCCAGAAAAGACAACTTGCATGAATTATGATCAAATACAATCCAGAAACGACAACTTGCATGAATTATGATCAAATACAATCCAAGTTGCATTTGCGTAGTAAAGTTAAATCTTTGCAATTGGGAAAAAAAAGTGGAACTTACCGACGACTTTGGTACATTGCCACGCATTGTTACATATTTGCTGGCTTTTTCGTTGGCGATACGCATTCTCTGTGGTGGGGCCATTTCTTCACTTTTGTTTTTGTTGTTTATTTCTAACCCACAAAACAAATTTTCTGAAAAGAAAATACAATTTAATTGCTTAATAAAAGGATAGAAGACAATTATTTTGAATAATGCTAGCATATAAAAAATTACTTTTGTTGCTGCAAAATTTCACAAGGGACAACGTATACACCTTCTTGTAAATAAAATAAAATGACACGTAATAATATTCGTAGCTAAAAAATTAATTCCTGAATCGCACCTTCTTCGTAAATAAAATGAAAATGACACGTAAGAAGCACAGTTGCAAAAAGTGTTTGAAATCGTTTCTCCATTTCGGGATATGGTTACCTTACTTAGCCTTAAAAGATAAGCTAACATGTACATATATACGTATGCATTAGATATGATACGTTGTATAAACACATTTTCTTGCATTCCGAAATTGATATTCGGATATAGTGAAATTAATTAGATGATTCAAAATAATTTTTAAGGGAATAAATTCCTTCAGTTTTTTGATAAAATTCAAAATCGATCTTTTTACATTTTGATATACATTGAACGGCAGCTTATAAATATGTGAAACTTACTTTAGTTCCAACATCAATATCTAAGTTATCCGATATTTCTGAAATTTTGGGTAAATTGAACGTGTCACGTACGTTTTATGAAGCGACCAATTGCAGCGGACGAAATTTATTTGTACATAGGCAATTATATCCGATTTCCATATTAAAACTTACACTTTTCTGCTCTACAAACGATGAATTTTCGTAAAAGTCCTCATTAGAATAGGAACCAAAAATAGGGATGGCCGCGATATTCCAAATTTGCTACAGTTAATTTTTTTGTATTAAATTGCTGTTATGAGATGATTTTGTTCATGAAGCACTGAAAATTATTACTTCACGTCATATGAACTTCAGTTTTCATTATATGAGAGAGGATTCAAAAATTGCCCCAGCCGATCCAAAGTTTTCATATCAATTTAGAATGCCGAAATATTACTACTTAGTCATTTTTGCCGAGAAATTTTGAAAATTGCAATTTTTCCCATATAACGATCAAAAAAAGCTCGAAAAAGCGGACCGATCCGAATCATTTTCAATAGCATTCGTTCTTGGGTCAAAACACGTCACTGTACGCAACCTGTAGCTTGAACATAAAATTATATGGGCAAACATCAGAGGGCTAGATAGGCTTAAATCAATTCAGATTATGATTGTGAATCGATCGGTGATCTACTCTTGAGCCCTTCTGTGTGTTACGTACGTCCGCACTTTCTTAATATACCCTATACCACAATTGGTGTAGGATATAAAAATTTGAATTTATCGAGAAAATACATGGTTTCAAAACTTTTTCATACATTTTCATACAAGAGTCAAGGCTTACAGTCCCAAAGTAAAAAAAATTTTGGAGACTTGAGTGCGCAAGATAGACAAATGAATGTACGTATTATTGATGCTCAGTGATTTGAAGCTTTGTTTACACACTATGCGTAGGAATAGGTAATAAACAAAGGGAAGAATTTATTGTTTAGAGATGATTAAATAATATCGTTTTTTTTTGAAACTCCAGAACGAATTTCATCTTTAAGTTCCAAAGAACAAATAGAATTGCCGGATAGATTTTAAGTAATTAAAATTTAAACTTTAAATATTAATCGTCAATGAAATTCTTTACAAAATTATGAAAGATAATTTGATAACATCAAGTGGTTTATTTGTTTCAGTTTGTTCATGATTCTATTTCTGCATGGTTTGTGTCCAAGATTGCACGCTTTGAAAAATCAAACTTTGTATATGTAGCTCACACATGTCATACATATGAAAAATATTGTTCTTCTTCTTCTATTCAGCAAATAAATAGCCGAAAATTCGCTGAGATGTGTAAACACATGAGAAATGTAGGAATGATAAGTTTAGAAAAAGGGTACTCAGAATGTAGAAAGACGTGTATTTTTTAGGAAATTTAATGCAGTAGTATGCACACATTCAACCATATTCGTATATTATAAATGATTACAATATATATATATACATGCGTTATCATTCACTTGTTGGTACAAATTCTTAGCTATTAAGAGCTTATGCAAATAAAAATTCGCTGACTTGCATATACTCGGCGAGAAGCGCATATCGTATTTATCGGCACGTACATAGGATATAAAAGAAAGTTCACTTTAATGTTAACTTAACAGATATATTCGCTTAGCGAGTCACGCTAATTCATAATATATTTGCAATCTATACTTAAGATAAAACCTCTCCACCAAAATTAAATCAATCGACAATTAGTTATAACTTTTCAATTTTAGGCAGAGATTTTAATAGTGGATAAGTTGAGACAAAGCTCGAACGCATAAAATATATATAAATTTTTTGTTATATATATGAGCTATGAGAGATTTAGTTCGAATTGAGAATTATAGTCTAAATTTTATTGATTTCTTGTATTTTCTTTTTCCTTACAACTGGAATTTTTTATGCATTCATTTTCAATGCTTAGGCAGACAATTAATTATATTTCGTCCTCTGTGACTCTGTTTATTGTGTTAATGGAAACGATTAGTATTCCATGGACTAGCAAACAGATAATAGCCATGCTGTCAAATATATCTATATATCATTTATATAAAACCAAAGAATTCGTGTGACAGCCATGTGGTTGTCATCATAGCTTTGCCGAATTTATATTTCGCTAACATTTTGAATCTTTTGAAATGTCAAATATACTAAATTTCATTCAATTATTAACAAAAATGTTGACAGTATTATTTTCTTTCAAAGAAAATTGAAGTTTCACAGCAGAAAATTAAAAAAAAAAAAAAGATGGTAAACTATCTATTTAGCACGGGCAGCTAAAGCATTCAAGTCGGCAATGCATTTGTTTAAGGTGTCCTTTTCCTGCTGGGGTGTGATGGACGATAATACATTGTTAACAATCCAATTAACCATGTGTTTTTGGCTAAGACGGCGCTCAATATGACGGCATTCAACTTGATAGTCTAAGCGACGTTTGACCTGCATATCAAATACAATGTACACATTTAATTTTTATAACATGAGCGCGAACATGGGCGCATAAAAAATTTTACCTCATTGTAAACATTCATAACACGCTCCCGGAAAGCGGCTTCCAATTGGAGAGCAACATTTTCCTTTTTGGCATCCATAAGCATCAGGGATCCCTCTGCTCGCCATTGTTCTTTCTTTTCCGCTTCAATAGAATCTTTCAGAGATTTTAATTCTGCTTCGCGGCCTTCGTTCCATTCGTTTTCAATGCGATCAATTTCAGAATCAGCCCATTTAGCAATAGGTGGACCAAGCTTCTTAACTGCAACAACTGCCATAATAGCCAATGATATACCACTATAGTATTCATGTTCCATCACATAGATTTCCTTGGAACACAGATAAGTGATTAGGCCAACACCAAAGGTGTATGGGCCTGTTACACCAGTTTTGTTGTAGAAGAACTGAAACCATTCATCTGGAATGAAGCCCAAACGAACTTTGCCAGGTTGTTCAAGGCGGACAGGACGTTCTGCGCTGGAGCTCACGGCCGTTCTAGCCGCAAGAACGCTCAAAGGACGTTGGACTATAATTCATATGGAAACGAAAGGATACATGATTTTAATAAAAAAAAAAAACTTTTGAAAATATTACAATTTTTCGTATATTTATACACTGTCGATATAGTTAACGATATATCATCAGATGATTACATAAACGCAATATTTAACTTGATAGCTTTGATACTGAATGATGTAATTTAAAGATTGCATTTTGTTTTTTTCCGATAAGTTGTTTTTTTTCATAATTTTGCACGAGTATTTTATTTTAAAAGGAAATTTATACAATTACCAGAAAGAAGAGCAGCCCTTGATAGCATCTTACGTGATAATTTCTTCTTTTAATCCTAAGAATCCTAAGAAATATATTCGTTTTCACATTCGCCCGTAAGAGTTACCAACGCTTCTTTACTTATAATTATACGGGATGTATAAATGTTACTTCACGTTTTCAAATTGGGATAGGACTGCAGCTAAGCCCTTGTGGCAAACTTTTATAAATATTCCTATAAATAACTTAAGAAATTAGGTTGTCGACAGATAAAAATTTTGCCTACCTTTTTTGTTTAATTGCTCAAAACCATTTGAGGTCTAATAAAGCTTCCATGCTTGAAATAATAAATGATTTTGGAAATAAGAAGAAGAATGTTTATATAAATATGAGAAAGCATTTTGAATATGCAATTTTATCTGCAGTGTTGTTGCCATGAATGCCCATATGACCGGCCATCCAGAGAAAGTGAAGACAAAATGTATCAAATTCGAGGTTATAAAGTAAAAATCTGATTGATAATATGTGGGGGTGAGTTTTACCTGAGGGAAATGATTGTAAAGCGAATAAGACAGAATAATTGTCTGATTTTGAAAAATTCATTTTTTTCGATTTTTGACGATAATTTTTGCAAAATTTTGAAAAATTCGTTTTTTTCGATTTTTGACGACCCCCGACCTTAAAATTTTTGCAAAAATTTGAAAAATTCATTTTTTTCGATTTTTGATGACCCCCGACCTTAAAATTTTTGCAAAATTTGAAAAATTCATTTTTTTCGATTTTTGACGACAATTTTTGCAAAAATTTGAAAAATTCGTTTTTTTCGATTTTTGACGACCCCCGACCTTAAAATTTTTGCAAAATTTGAAAAATTTGAAAAATTCATTTTTTTCGATATTTGACGACCCCCGACCTTAAAATTTTTGCAAAAATTTGAAAAATTCATTTTTTTCGATTTTTGACGACAATTTTTGCA
>CCAG010023359.1:0-40718 GCA_001077435.1 Glossina morsitans morsitans
ATCTCAGCATATTGATTTTTCTCGATATATTCTTCTGTGCACGTAAATATCCTAATCGCTTAACAAGTTTACTTATTCTGTACAGTTACGTGTGGGCCTACGTAGCTTGGCTCTATTACGTAAAAGAAAAGGCTGGGTTCTGGGTTTATCATATTTTGACTGATATGACGAAAAAGCAACGACGAAACACTTTTGCTGTTATTCTGGTCAAAATTTTGTTCATCTATATGCAGGGGATGTTGATAAACAACACCGTTTGGGGAAGGCAATTATTTTGTTTAGAAAACACCAATAACTCTCAGTGCGATAAATGTACACAAGCATGACTAATCAACTGTACTGTGTCCTGTACGGTAGAAAAATGCATACCCCAAAAATAGATTCGTGATGCAAAGAAAAAATAACAATAATCTGCTGAACATTATAAGCAGCATCTGGCTCTGAAATGAAAAGGCGAAGACTACATTGTGCGCAGATACAAAAATGTGTGCGTACATGAGATTGCAAAAAAATGTAGTTAACCGAAAAGAAGTCTAGGAGCAAAGTAAAAGAGGTGAGTTGACATCTAAAATAGCTCCTAATGAATTGAGAATGTTATGGTGCTATTCCTTTTTCTTTCAATTGCAGAAGTTGTTCGAAGTAAAAATGAAAGTATACAAAATGGATGCAG
Organism: Glossina morsitans morsitans; assembly: GCA_001077435.1. Lineage (NCBI taxonomy): Eukaryota > Metazoa > Arthropoda > Insecta > Diptera > Glossinidae > Glossina > Glossina morsitans. The sequence goes on from CCAG010023359.1 coordinate 671, forward strand.
CAGAAAAAGAGTGTAGAAAATAGCAGATTGTAGTAAATGAAAGAGCAAGTCTCAATAGGACTCAATACGAAACAGCTTTCTAAAAAAGAGTTATTTCGCCTTATTGCTAATTTGAAATAAAAATAATAAAATAATAAAAATCGGAAGAAACATATATCATAGTTCAAAAGAAGATATTGAACTGCCACGAGTAAAAATCAATTTCATTGATTTACATCTGGTGCTTTTGGGACAAATGTGTTACCTCTTTCATTAGGCTTTTAAAAAACGAGCAAAATAGTCTTGCCGCTGTTAGTTAATCTTAAGTAGTTCATTCTTAATAGCTCACATCGAGCGGTGAATAATTTGGGGTTAGAAAGTTCACTGACTGCATTTCGTATAGCATGTTCTTAGCTTATTTCAAACTTTGTCGGCAAGAGTGACTAAGTAGTAACCTTGTCTTGTAACCTTTCTTCCGGAAATTGGAACTTTATATTGTAATGAGGTTGAATTTCCAATATTTCATGGTGAAAGTTGACTCATAATAGTAGAACGACAAAGGAATCTACCTAGTTGGAGTTGGACCATGTAGATATATTTTTTGGATTCCATCATATATGAGGATCTTCATGAAACGTAAACCCTTATATGCCGAAAAAGCTTAATTGTGATTTCCAGGAGAAGTGTATGAATCTCAGATGGGTCTCCTTGTGCTATGTAGTATAAGCTGGTTTCCTTTACATCACATCTGTAAACAAATCTAATGAACAAAATGCAAGACACGAAACGTAGGTCTCATGGTTGATAACAATTATAAATATTGAAAGTAGTTCGCAGTATGTGAGAATTTTGTTTAGACTTTCCTTATTAGTCCTGGAATACTTTTAAAGCATGTTATGATTTCGTTTTTCATTAATCCTTTGCCTCTGAATACATTGTGAAGAAAAAAAATAAACAATTGCATATTTAAGTAGAATTCTTAGTTAAGGCACATAATTATTATTAAGTAAAGTAATAAATTTAACGTAAGTGTGCGTTCTTTGACATTGGGTTTTGATACCAAATTTAACGCGAATAATACAATAATATAAATGCGATTCAAATGTATGTACAATTGTGGACAAAACAGTCTTTTGGTTATAAGTGTACAAGATATCAAAATTGACACATATTGAACATCGAGCACGTTAGAACATTGATTGATGGTTACAATATAAATGTATAAATGAATATATTGATAAAAATCATTTAAAAAATACTTTTATATATATATATATATATATATATATATATATATATATATATATATATATGTATGTATATATGGTTAATTCTATGAGTATTCTTATTTGTGTACTTTGTTATTAAAATCAAATAAAAAATAAAATAATAAGTAGAGAAATATGGCCTTGTTTAGGTATATAAACGATCATTTGCTCATTTGGAAGGAAGTAGTAACATTTTTAACTTTTCCGATTCACTAAGGATGACAATTGTTTCTTTAGGCTTGTGTTTAAGCAATGTTTGCCTTTCATTATTTTTCTCCTTTTCGGATTTTATATGATTTTTCCTTTCTTTATCATAATTTTCCTTATCCTCATCATCATCATTATCTGAAATATTTCCTATTCCATAAGTATTCGTTTGTATTCCCACATCACAGCTTATTTTGCTAGTTCGTGAATTAGGTTTTTCGGTTGATAAATTAGAGTACGACGAATTAAGCATAACATCGAGAGGTAAATTTAGTTCCGAATACGATTGACTCATATTAATACTGTCACCGCCATTGGCACCGTAACTGAGATGACGTTGTAAATTCAAATTCAAGTCAGACATTTTCAATAAAGCTTTGTCATCGTTAACTTTCAATAAAGTTTTATATTTACTAACGTTACGTTGACGTCTGAGGTTGCGTTTCTTAGTGTAGGAACAAGGTGCGTTAGATGGAGATTTTCTCGATTGTTTGCTACGCACAGAATTCCGAGAAAGTCGCTGATTTGAGTGCTCATCAGATTTTTGCAATTCGATTAATTCCTCGAGTGTCGTGGGTTTTTTGTGTTGATTATTTCCTTCAGGTTCATAAATTTCCTCAATTTGTAGAGCTTCATTAGACCTATTAGCATCTGTTTCTGTCTCGTGCTTGAGCATAACATCAAAGCAGGAATCTTGCATTTTAAACGCTGAATGGGAAGTTTCGCCATCCGAAGAAGACTCTAATGTACGTTTTTGCAGAAAGGGTAAAATCCATTGACTATTGCGGGTCAAAAACTCATCAATGTCTGTGGTATCTAAAGTTGGAACGAAAAATGTGTGAATGAAGTTTTTCATATTTTTCAACACACAAATAAATCACTTACTGGTATTTCCAGGTCTGCGTTTAATGTTACCTCTGCCGTGCCGTTTGGTGCTGCTTTTCGTGAATACTCCGACCTTCTGACTAGTACTCGGGTAAATAGTTTTTTTTAACGCTATTACCTGTGATTCCACGGAAGTGCTACTTTCACGACGACCTCGTGTTTTGCGCTCCGAAGTGGCTACAAAATCTTTGCGTTTCTGATTACGTTTGCTAATATTCGATGAACGTTTGCTATGATGGTGGTGACCATTTTGACGTGTGCTGGTACGAGCGGCTACTTTGGTTTTCATTTCAGCTATTTTCACCGACACTTGTGAGTCCACGGAATTTCTTCTTGATTCCACCGAAACATGACGTACACTGAAGCTGATTTCTGAATCTAAAGAACTTTTCCGTGGTCCTTGACTCGAACTATTGTTAGCCAGCGTTAAAGCCATACGTCTTTTAACGCATTTCGGTAAATAATTAGCCCATGTTGAACTGATTTCCACCGTCTCCGACGACTTGATATCATAAGCGTCAAAGTTTAAACCCACTGGATCGGTATAGGTATTACAGAGAGTTATAGAAAGCCTTCCCTTATCTTCGAGTTCTTTCCGTTTCGCCCAAGTTTGCGCTATAACCTTATGTTTGGGCATTTTCACTTCCCCTTGAACAGTTTTACCGCACTTTTTGCGTATCCAATGCTTCCAAGTGTCCAACGACGACGACCTCCAACACCAGATAGACATGGTTATGCCCGAACCGAACAAACATAGCAAATTTAATTGTAAAACCGAAAAGCTAGGCCGCTTTTCAATTTTACACTGAATATGTTCGCTGAAGGAAGAGAAAATGCGGCAACTAAATGAAATCAATGCATGACATTTACTTTGTTTTTTGACCAATTTCACTTTATGCTTACATAATATACTCGTTGAGACTTTCCGACCACTCTTGCGAATAACGAAATTCATAAGCATGACAAGCTACTGCTACGAAGATGAAAATTAAAGTGAATGTGGCGCATAATCCCATTCTTACAATTATATCATGAATTTTGTTACTGGCTAGTGTTGAATTAATACCATTCGCAAATTGTTTTAAAGCAGATAACATAACCATGCCGCGTATTATGAAATAACTGCCCACCAAAATTACTACAACTAATGGACCCAAGAGAAGCCCAGCACGTGTGGCGTGATTATGATAGCCAACAAAACATATGCCTACCGTACTATTTCCGTCTACTTCGCTTAAAGCTAGTGTGGTTATTGTTAGGACAAGAGGCAAAGACCATGCAACTAGGTGAAAGCAGGATCCTTTCTTATCTATGCGTTCTTGAAAGTTACCTACCGCTCGCAAATGCCAAGCGTAGGTAAGAAAGACAAACCAAACCATCGCAGCGATAAGCGAATAATAAATTACTACGAAAATAATCACACAAGACAGATTTTGTCCGGCAGTAGGTTCCGAGTGACGTAAAGTTCCGTCTTTGCGGCAAACAATATCCTCACGTGATCCGGGATAGAATTGAGCCAACCATCTGGAGATTTATGAAGATAAGCGGTGGATGACAAGGATTTATAAATCTTTAGCTTACCCACAACAAACTATCATGAAACATAAATTAATATAAAATACTATTTGAGCTGGATATTTACTGGCGTTTCCCCATTCAATGAAAAAAGTTGTAACGACGAAGAGATTGGCCAAGAAGCACAATGTTGCAACCCAACTTATTAATTTGTGTATTTGACGGTGTTCATCCTCAGTATATAAGGGGTCATTGCATCGTACACCACAACCTTCTATCAAAGGATAATAACTAGCACTGGATTCGGCGGTCACTAGAGGATCTAAACATTCGCCCGTTAAATTGAATTTTATTTCACGTACATCATTGTTGCATTTTGAAGGAAAATGTGTCTCGTTGCAGCGCAAAAATTCGGGAAAGTACGGAGTGTTATACAAGATTCGACAAGGTTCCGAAGTTATGCGGCACATTTCCAGGGAAGGTAAATAAACCATATCTTCACCATTTATTTGTTCACATTTCGGAACAAAAACCGCGCACAGAAAAGGCTGTAAGGACACAAAAACAAAGGTAAATTATTCCTGAAATCGCTTTACCATTGAGTGAATACCTGTATAACGGCCCAGCATTTCGGTACATGTTTTAAGGCGTGAAATTTCCTTAAGTGTTCTTCAACATCCTTCTGATCGTCAAATGTGGTCAAATCCAGGCTAGTATATTCGTATGGAATCTTAGCACCCAAACATGTAGAAAAACTTAATTTTTCACAACTGCCATGGCGTACACATTTCACATGTTGCATACCCAGACCACGACCGTCCAACCAGTGCTTATCCTCTTTAGCTTTCTTGCCACCATACAAGCGATAATTGACGCTCCCGTTAATGCGTTCAATATGGTGAGTTTCCAAATTCGGAGTCAACATGTTCATAACAGAAGAAGTCGCTGCAACATCTAAACGATCTGCTTTAGCTTTGGCAATAAATACAAATACGCACACAAACATCAAAGCCATCTTAAATGCTTCCAAAGGAGAGTTTAGTAGCGAATAACTCTTGCTGTAAAGGAATGAACAATTGTTGTCAGATTATGCGACAAATATTTTGCTAACATCATAACAAACTTTTCATTAGGCATTTTTGCTGCATTAGCTCCTTGCGTAAATTTTCAAATTGCTCTAAATATCTTTATTTACTTCTTGCCTGGTTGTTAACAGTGTTAAATAAAACAAATTAAAAACGCTAATAACTACTTTAATAAAAGAAAAAAAAAGAAATAGAAATATTTAAAATAGAATTAAACTTTTTATAAATGTTTATAAAACTTTAATAATTTAGAAGAGAGAAGAAGACTAATGACAGTCGAATAATGTGTATATGACACAGCGTTGTAAATTTTCGTAGGAGGCGAACAAAAACCAATACCAACCAGTAAAATATGACGATCTCCTACTAACCCAATTAGCAAAATGCATTAGTACTTTTACAACCGGTGTAGGCGAGATAGTAATACATTCATATATTTTCCTTGATATATTCGCCGTGTTCGTTAAAATTTAAATTTACTAGTTTACCCATTTACAATTTAATTATAAATAATACAATTTGTTGAAAGACAGGTGAAAATATTGAGAATAAAAATTGTAACGAATTTTTTTTAAAATTCTTTTATCTAACTAATCTAAAGTCAATGAGTTTAACAATGGCATTTATAAACAGGCTAATTTAATAAGGTCGAATTAGTAAAAATTAAAGTTTTACAATATGCCTTAATTTTTTATTCTCAACTAAACAAAATTAATATAGATTAAATTATATTTTGTGTAGATATGATAAGCACAACATACCAAAAAGTGTTTGTAGGAAACACATAGAAACTATGCATGCATATAAGGCATTTTAGATCGCAAATGGTTAACACATAGAAACGATGCGCTCATCTTTTTCGTCATGTCGTTTGACAATTGAAAATCTAAAAAAGTAAGTAGAAATGTAAAAATCAATATAAACGTAAATAACTAAAATATGAGCCGTAACAACAAGCAAATTAATGTGGAAATATCATTATTATTGATTTAGCCCGAAGATGAATTCTGCGAATGAAGTCTTAAAGCAGCAGCATATAAGGTTATCGGCGTTATTGAATTTATCTACCGCATTAGGGATTTGAACCAACGACCATTGAGCTGTTAGTTGAAATCCTTTGGCAATCGGCCACTCAGGCGGATAAATGTGGAAACAAGTATAATTGATTGTAATGGATTTTGATGTAAATATTCAGTGTATGATTATTTTTTGCTTGTATGAAAAGTTTTTGTAATGGAATGGAATTCATATGTTCAGCTTTAGTACGTGCGTACAATCAATTTATAGTCGTAGGCTGCACAATCCAATTGCATTTATTGTGTTTGGCGCTTCATACATTTTTTCAAATTTCCTGCTTCCATTTGATATGCAAACGCTCAGCATAATGACTGTCTATTAAATAAACAGATATTGTTGCCATTTTCAAAAAAATGTTTGGTGAATTTGTGTTAAAGTTGAGTGACAGTAAACTCTTTAACGTAATTTCTTTTGTTTATTTAAATGTAAAATTCGAATAATCGGATATAGAACTTCATTTCTGCTATCTGCACATTATAAAAATATTTAATTGATCTCTTGCAATGAATCCATAACAGAGATTATTCTAAAGCTTTCTATAAGAATTTTGGGTTCATCTAATAGGCGGGAGAAATGCGTTGTAAATTTATAGATTAGTTTTAGGCGTCACAGATATGTCCTACAACTTTTATCCTTACATGGTAAGTAAGGTGGAGGTGTTATGTCATATCACCTTTACACAACTAATTTTCATTACAAAATGTGAGAATTTAGACTTTGGGAACAGATATATTGGAGGTTGTCCAAACAATAGTCCCATCTAATGCAAATTTTCCACATTCGTTTAGTATACTCAAATATTATTTTTAACGGATTAGCTTCGAGAATTAAGAACAGCAACATTTTTTTTATATAACGAATCTTCTTAAATGGTGAGTTATGTAGGCAATGGGGGGTAGGAGGGATAATCCGATCCTAACCTTTTTCAAAAGAATTCGTTCTTGGACTAAAACACGTCAGTTTGCCAAATCTCATCAAGATATCGGAAAAGTGACGGCCCCTAGCTTGACCACAAGAAGAACATAAGACAAAATGATCATAGAAGCTTAGATCGAGTAAGTAAGCAACTCTGGTTTGACTCGGAAAGTAGTTCTGAATCAGTTGTAATTCGCACAAAATTTAATGTACCCTTCGACGATAGATGCTGTAAGACATAAACTAAACATATAGAAAAGGAAACGAGGTTTATACAAAGTTCAAAAAAAGGTCGAAGGCGTGTATATACATTTTCGTGTAAAACTCATAATGTAATGCAAATATTAATCTGCAATCTGTCGCGAATATCTGCTAAAGACTATTAAAAGTGTAGGTTAATAACGGTCGCTGTCAGTCATGAATGAGTGAGGGTTCAAATATTCGTCCAAAGGTGTTTTTTCCGCTCGATATTTTTAAAATATATTTAACCCTGTCGTGGAATTCTTTGTTGCTAAGGTAACATGACACATAACAACAAACTTGATTATTGAGTATGTTGAACGGTGACCTGCTGTACTAAATCGTCGCAGAAAATAAAGTTGTTCTTTTGTTAAATATTGTTATTAATGGCGGTGACAATAAGTAGTGATTACATCTTGTTCGAACAATAGAAATAAACGAAACGGAATTCTTGGCAGATAATTTTCACAATAGTTATACATATATATATATATATATATATTCGCTAGCAATCATCGCATTCACCATGAATTTTTATGATGAGGAGATAACAATAAGTGGTGCTGATGTAAAACCTCCAAGCAATGCGAAAGTAATGTCTCTAAATGTAGGCGCAAGCGGTAATCAACGCATGATGTCTGCCGGCAGGCAAAGAACAATGGTAAGCTAAGTTAAATGAACTATGATTTCGGAAGAGAGAGAGAGAGAAAGTAGTGAATAACATAAATAATTGTAAAGTTTCATGGAAATTCTACTGACGATGATGGCTTACTGCAAGGTATTATTGACCATGATGATGATGACATTGATGATGATGATGATGATGATGACGATGATGATGACGACGAAGAGGACGATAATGAATTGCAATTGAATAGACAGCCGCATCGTAATTTGTCAAAGCAACAATCTGTGGATATACCCAAACGAAGTGCTTTGAAATATTCCCAAGCACGTCCTGTTAGCCGTACTAGGACTAAGCTGGTTAAAAACAGTACTGAGCTTTCTGACACCGATTCCGAAGGAGCTCAAATAAGCCGAAGACCGGATTCTAATCAAAATAACGCAACAAAAGCCAATGACCAGTTCAGTATCATGCCAGAGCAGTGGGAACATTTATCTTTGCCGCAAGAGTTTAAAGATTTATTTTCTTATATTTTAAAGTACACACCGCAATATATCGATACACCCTATCTACTTCAACCATTCATACCGGAATATGTACCAGCGATTGGTGATGTGGATGCTTTTTTAAAAGTTAATGTGCCGTCGCTTTTGAAGCCGGAACGCACCAATGAGCTGCAAGAGCATTTGCAAAAATTGGGTTTGAATTTTCTCGATGAGCCCTCAGGTAATCAGAGTGAGCCAAGTTTATTGAGAATGAAACTAAGATCCGTACTTACCGGTAGTGGCGTTAATTCACGCAGCGCATCGGCTTCTATAGTGCCGATAGCTAAAGCCAGTAAAGATATCGATCGATGGATAGCTGAAGTAGAGCAAGTACACATGTCACAGTCTATTTATGATGCTCAGCCACGCAAGGATATCGATCATATGATAATGAATTGGCCACGATCATACGCGAATGCTGGCGACGCTATAAAAGATGCCTATCAACGTTGTTTATCTGAGCAGATTTCTCTAACCGATTATATAAGCATTTTATGCCATGAACTGGACATTGAAAGTCCACTTGAGTCACAAGCCGATTACTTGCTCAGTGTGCAGACCTTGTTTGCTATGTACTTGGCTGCCAATCAAGCCTGGGAGTAATGCGGGTTTTTATAGCATGAGATACTTAACGGATAGTTAGTTCATTTTGCAATATATTCGTCTAATTGCTATTGTGTGCATGTTTCAGTGAAGACCGCAAGTTGTTAAGAGCTTAAGGTTGCTTTTGAGCGAAAAGTTTTTGAAGTGAGTCTGTAATGTAGAAATACTTACGTATTAATTACGGTTAATAAAATCGAACAATATATTTAATGCGTTCATAAAAGAGATTTGAAGTTTGTAGGCTATATAATGATTATCTGTTACTGGTGTTCTTTATTACTTTTTCTTCATATACTTCTTTCTTACAGCAGACAATAGATGCAAAAACAAGTTAAGCATATTCGTTAATAAAATTTCTCATAAACTTGGGAAGCTTCATTCAAGAGTTCATCAAAAGAACGGGAAATATCCTCTGTGGAGGAAGAGCAATGAAGTTCTTTTGCTTGTTGTGTCCTATGACCACATAGTGCATAAATTCGACTTCATTCAACTTTCCAGCTCGAAAAAGAAGAATCCTTTATAAACGATATAATATATCGCGAGGCCATACATGCAGGTCGTTTTGAGAAATATCTGAGCAACAATTTTTCGGGAGTATTTTCACAGGATCGAAAAGCATAAACGAAAATATGAAGAAGTTGTCAGTCGTCTTCGAAGTTACGTCCGCTTCTTTTGCATTTCGAGCAGTAATATACACAGATCAAGCCCATATTTTAATCTTGCGCTTTCAATCGGTCAAGGAATGTATCGATTTATAGTTTTCTATCTTTATTTTTGCGACTGCTGCGAATCCACAAAGATTATGGGGTGCTTGGATACCTTCGGTAGAAATGGGAATATTTCATTGGCATCTGAAATACTAGACCAGATAGATAAAAACTGGTTACAACTATTCAATCATACAAAAAAGAAGCCACCAATAAATTTTCGAACTTTATGTGCCTTATACCCGTTTTTCAGAAGCTGAAAATGGGTCGAAATAATTCCTTGGTAAACCTAGTGTTAAATTGTGCTAGTACGCCTGCACAAAGATGACGTTAAGAAGTACAAAAAGTGATAGCACCAGCATTCAACGTAGTATGAGGAATTGCAAAGACAATTATTTATTTACTTATTTATTTACTTATTATTATTTATTATTATATTCTTAGTTAGTTAGTGCGGACGTACGTAAGACCCAGAAGGGCTTAAAGTAGACCCACTTTTTATTATATCGATCGATTCAGAATCATTTTTAAATTAATCTAAGGCTGTCTGTCTGTCTGTCCGTCTGTCCATGTATCTATTTCATTTGTTAGTTTTGAGAGTATTATCAAATCGATAGAAGAATTTCTAGATCGAAAATGTAGATGATCCTAACGAATATTTGGGTGAAATCTTTTTAATATATCTCTACTGGATCGTAATTAGGCTTTAGGCGGATGGTTTCTCTTATCGAAGAATGAATCGAAACCACCTACTCTTATGATAGATATTTACGTCAAATTTTAGATGTTATTGTCAAATGTTACTTAAAATTTTCTTGTCTTTTCAACGTTGCTTCAATGATTTAGATTTTTGCAAACTTGCAAACTATCTTAATAAAGCGGGTAACGTTTCTTATAGTGACTTATATATAGTGACTTATGTACTTCAATACTACCCACGCAGAGTATTTTTTCCCATTTTCAAAAACTCGGACGTATTTGATTTGATTTAAAAAACGTTTTTTTTGACTATCTTGATGTATATGACGCAGCTCTTTATAGATGAACAGCCAGAATATGTTGATCGTTTAGAATTTGATGAAATAACAAATGAATAAAACAAATTTGACCAAATAAATAAAGCAATTTGTGTTTTCGCTCTTTCAACTATTTAAGAACTGAATAAGAAGCGTAAACTTGCACGAAAGAGGACAAGAAGTTTCTCTTTATATACTAAAATATCTGGATAAAAAATGTAAACAAATGCAACTACTAAACGCTGACAGAGATAGGAGAGAGAATATTTGCTCAACGTAGCAGTGCTGCTAATATATAATGTAAACGATTGTTAAAAAAACGATAATTTTGAAACAAAGAGGGACATCGGCATTTACATAAACCACCTAATGTACATGGACGACATTAAACTATAATTCCCCAATAAAGATAAGCCACGCAGAGTAGCAAGAATGATCCATAAGTTCAGCGCAGGAATTGGAATAAATTTTGGATGGGAGAAGTATAACGTAATAAACATCAGATGCGGAAAAATCTGCGAAAATGAAGGCTCACTGTGCTTCGACACTGGTGGAAAGTTTGACAATGAAGAAACCTACAAATCCCTGGGCTTTCTTCTGTTGAAAGGTGCATTGGTGTAGGAAATGAAGGCAAAAAATAGATCCGCATTTGAAAAGAGCTTAGTTGCAATACTCAAAACCAATGTCAGCTCAAAATGCAAATGTAAAGCTATCAATACTTGAGCTATACACCTACTCTTTCGCAGTAGTGAAATGGAGAGGCACGGACCTAGATCAAGCGAACAAGACAATAGGAACCACCACGTACAAGTACAATGTGCCAAGGAGTGAGTGAGCCTACCACGCCAATTGGGCGTTCGTGGGCTAGCGTACCTACTAGCTTACATGGTGCACAGGTCAAAAATTTAAGAACGAATTTTAGATCGCAAACAGAACGCCCTATCACAGAACGGTAGATGAAATTAGACAGAAATTACACGCCACTAAATTTAAGTAGCAGTAGCCATGAGATACCAAACAACGTACTAACCCGCCAGCAGATGTTATGCAGTTGGACTCAAGAACAGTTACACGGAAACCATGCGAATGAGGTGGGGAAAGATACAATAGACCTGCAGAGCACATGCCAATGATTATTCACGAGGGGGCGGGGGGGGGGGGAAGATTTAATTGTAGCTATACACGCAAAAGTAGCACTTGCTAGCACGGCTTACCTGAATAGGCACAACCAGATAGCTACCAGATGCTTCTACTTATATATGTATCCACAATTACCAATATTTTTATTAAGAAAAATGCAATGACAAGATTATTACTCGTGAAATAATACGAGGAACAGTAAAAGTTTCCAGCTCTTTGCTAATTACAGGCAGGTGAAATCGACTGTTGTTAATTAACTGGGAAATTTTGAGACGATTTTGAAATTATTGTTACTCTCATTATTTCGCATTGCAGGAGAGGATAGAAAGAGAAAGCATTCTTTTAAGACAAGGAAATAAAATTAATTGATAGGACAAAATTTAAGTTGAGCTTAAATTAAATAAGAATGTTTAACTGAAATTAATTAAATCAAATTAGTTCAAAAGGCATTGAACAAGTAAAAGATGTCTTTTTTTTTTTTATTAAATATTCACTTGAACGCAATGTTATACGGTTTATAAGCAGAGCACAAAAACCGCTAAAGTCGCATTACTGCAAAGAGCATTCACGATGTGTTCGTTAGTATAAAATTTTTACTTACTTTTTAGTGCTTCGTGGAATTAGGTGTTTTCGCGGACTCTAATTTTCATATTTAAACGCTGATTATGAAAAAGGTGTTAAAAAATGCAAAACGAATAACGACAAATTCGTAATTAATTTAAAAAAAAAAAAATTTTAAAAAATTTTCAATAAATAATTAAATAATGGTTTTAATGATTTAAAAAAAAAAAAAAGGTTTGAACTTAAATTTCCTTAAACGGTTGGTCGTATAAAGTATTACTGTGCAAACGACGTACTGTGAATCCAATACAAAAACATTTTATAGATCAACTACTTGAGCAAGCAATTGTTGTAAGGTATTAAAGCTTTTTTCTTTATTAAACGCTTTGCACTGAAAACGTTTTAATGAGTTTTTTTCGTTTATAACTTTACAAACATTTTACTTAATTTACTTCAACAATTGTTTGTCGTTTCGTGCGGTAACCGAAATTTAAGTCCGTCAAAGGTAAGTTTGTTCGACACGTTTGATATCAATGCAACGCGTGAATATGTTTGTGTTTATTTTTGTTTTTTATATTTATTTCTTTTAAATGAAATAAAGCTTAATGATCAAACGACCAATTAAAGAATCGGTAGCAAAATCGAATCAAATATTTCAGTCGTGTCCTCAAAACTTTTAAGATAAGATATTTACCAATTTATAAATATATTTATATCCACTGCATACGTAACGATTCATTTGAATAACAAAATGTATTTTTATATCCCGTTACCTTCTTGGGTATCAGGCAATTTGTTCATTCTCACTCAGTTTTATTACCCTTCACGTATCTTTAATATTCCATCTAAATAGAAATTTTTAGTGCTTTTTTGGTGAAATGTAAGATTTCATTCCAAGTCGTGATCGCTTGCCTGAGTAGTTTCTGTGATAGCAGAAATATCGTATTTCAAGATTATTTATAAACGAGTGATTGTTAAGTTATATAAATATCAGTTTCATTGCACATTTATTTATTTATAATAAATGAAGCATTAATTTTATCACATTCCTCCAAAGACCCTGAAGAATTCGCTTTACGCTTTACATAAACGCTGATAAGATTACAAGTCCAGCATAAAATATACAAGTTAATCGATAGAGTGTAGATAATATTCAATAAGAACTAATGAACCTATTCATAAATAATTCTTTTACCAAATTATTCTCCTATGAAGTGAATGGCAAAGATAAACAACAAAAGATTTGTATTACAAAGCGGTTAGCATCGAAATTTGAAACTAAAACTTAGACACGTCGCATTCTTTCAGTTTGCCTTAGAAAAACTCACTTACAGAGATTCACACTTCACGAGAAGTATGCATAACTGTCAGTCAGTTACGTGTATATGACGAATATATATGCGTCATGATCCGTCCATCCGTCCTTATCGGATTTCCTCATGAAATTTTATCATTCTTAGTGCATGTTTGCCATACTAAAGTAGTTGGGAAAATATTTTTGTCATTTCGTCAAGTCGTCTCATTACAACCTAATTTCATATTACACTTATCCTGCGTTTGACGACAGGTTGACTGACTGTCAATTCGCTAATTTCGAGTTGTCAATTGCACATTCGTATATACGTAGTCATAATCTTCTTATATTTCTTACACTTTTGCGTTTTATTCACGGAAACGTTGTTTTGCATATAAGTCGAAGTAAATTTGTCAATAAGACGTTCAAATACCCCACGCAGTACGTTATGAAAAAAATCTTGATAATTCGCGAATGTTGATTAAGAAATATGCAAAATAGTGCACTTTCACAAGTTGTGTTGCACGAAAGAGTGCTTGTATTTGTTGTCTTATAAAAGCTAAGTTTTTTTTATCCACCGTGGGCGTGCTGGACGCAGTGCACCCTTCTGCAAATTCGTTCTACCGTTACGTGCGTTAGTTTAGCTCTCCAATAACAGACGAAAGACAATCAGATGGTACACCGACAGAGCTCAGCTTATTTAAGGGTTTATAGAGTCGTAGAGTACGTAGTTCTCTCTGTTATAAATGGAGAACTTCCATTAACTTTTTGGAATTTCTTTGTTTACATAGACATTTTCATATGTTACAGCAACTAAATCGCTACATGGAATTAACCGTATTTTGTGTCTTGCAGAATACGTCAAAAGTCAGGTTAAAAAACATGTCACACGTATAGGCTGACAGGCAGCTTTTCAACATATTTAATCAGCTTTTTCAAATCTTTATAAATAAACAAATAAATTTGAGTAAATTAATTGTCTTTACCTTCACTGAGTTGAAGTGCGGCTACCACAGACCTTCTATCGAATGAAGAAAAGAAAAGAAGAGAAAAAATTGAAGTTCTTTTATAATTTGAAAAATCACATATTAGTGGCCCGCGGACTCTTATATAATAAATATAATGGTGCACATTTTTGGAAGGTTGCCAACTTCAGTTGCAGGCATACTCAAGATATTTGAACATTTAAATACACTACACAACTTGCAAGAGCATATGTATATGAGAACATTACCTTTATTATGAAGGTTATCGTACTACGTGATGCGACTATCTAATATATATGCGTATATGCATGTGTAGGTGAATATATGTAAATGTATGAATCTAAATAATTTAAGTAACACTATTGATCATTAAAAGTAATGAAAGCAATGATTCGAGTTAGTTAAGTCCGCTCGTCCGTCGTCTACTGTTGGTATGATCAATTATGTCTCGGAAAGTTAATGGCCAGAAATTAGTAGATAAAGACATCTTTACTATAATCCCAAGATTGTAATTTGAAATTTGTGAAAGGCATTTGCTTCAAATATATTGCAAATATTTCGGAAGGCTGTCTAACGATGAAGATTGATGTGAAAATGATGGATAAATTACTGGTTTGAGTTGGCGGATATCATTTCACGGTATTTCACTCCAAGACGAATGTTACTTTTTCGACTTTTTGTGTTATCATCAATCATTTGCATATTTCCATGTTAATGGGTTGCACAAAAAAGCTCAGAAACGCGTTTACGGTAAAGTCCTATTTCGTCCTATCTCTTAGGTAATTCACGTTGATTAAATACGTGCACGCTTTGCGAGCATTTAACGACTGTATTCCCTAGGTTCGGCAAAACCGTCCTTTTAGATCTTTAATATGATCGATAATATTGCGGATGTCCCCTATTCGCATAATACGGGGTGGTCAGAAAGAAATGAAGAAAGAGAAAGATATAAGGGAGGTCACGGCCGCTGCCAAGCGCGTGTGTGCCCATTCGGAATTGTTACGCCTTTGCTTTGGTTCTTACTTCAAGATAGCTACAAAATCTAATCTAATGTATAGCATAACACCACGATAGAGGGGGGATGGGGAATTGCGATGTACATCGGATCCAGAGTCATTCTAAATTGTTTTGCTTTTTAAGCTTATCGGTCTGTCTGTATGGCTTTTTGATGTTCAGGCGGATCTAACTTGATACAAAAGTTAATTTTATCATTTTGGGTCACATAGGTATGTTTTGTAGGGTACCCCACCCCATATAAGGGTTACCATGCAAAGTAATCCTTTCTACGGCAATAAAGCTTAGAGTTTAGTAATCTATGACGAAATTAAGTGAAGACAATTGCGATCTTTGACAAGAAAACGTCGACTTTACTAAATTCGGAGTACTTTAGTTTAGTTTTGGGCTCGCTCTCATATGAGATTACCCATGATAGTAGATAGGATAGATAAGTATACCTTTACATTGGAAGTATATAACTTTATGATATTAATGTGTTAGTGTATGGCCTTTGGAAGTCGGGTGTTTAATAGTTGGCCTCTAAAGTTTTTGCTTGTTTTCACTCGAAGAGTTCTGGAAGGAAATAGAGCGGACAGTGCTGAAATCAATTTGTTGATAACAAAAATAGGAGAATCACCTCACCAGTCTAATAAAACAAAACATTAAACCTTTTCCCATTCTACGTTTTCTTATTTTCTTTTTAAGTCATTTAATGTTTTATATTGTTGAAGTTTCCTCATTTCAAGTACGTAGATATTGCGTAAGTGGCTGTTGTTATTGTTTGTAGAAGATTGACATTTACGCGGGTTAAGCTCTTTCTCTCGCGGAACTATTCATCTTTTATGTGTTTTACTGACTATGTGTTACTATAGGCATAGAAATGTTTTTCGAAAACCTGTTTATCTGTTTATCTGTCTATTTTTTATGTTCTTTTTTTTTTTTTTTTTTACTTTTCTACATTCTCGGAATATATATCGCCAACGAATACAAATGTATTTCTGTCATTACAAAAATACTACTCTAGTTACTGCGGTATTGTTAATGGGAATATTTAATAAGTATGTTGTACGGTTTTTTGTAACGGCTTCAAATTACAAGTTTATTTTATATATATATTAGTTGTTCAACTTGAATGCTAAGCTAAAATAAAGCTCACAATCTAAATAAATTCGATTATAAAGGATCAAATTCTCATACTTAAAAAAAAGAAAAAAGAAGTGGATTGAACAACTGGTACCTCAAAGCATTGCTTGCAGTTCAAGTTCTTCTTCTACATGTGTGCACATAGTAGAACATATAAAATAATTGTCTATTAAATTTCCAATAGAATACTTGTTTGCGACATAATTGTATTAATAATTATTTATCTATCGAGCACTTGGATTTTTATGGTTTTTCGCATTCGGAATCTTCTTCACAACGCCATATTTAAAAATTCTCTTTGGTTTTATCAAGAAGCAAAAAGACAATCGAAAATATTGTTGTTCACCCCAAACACGAATAGATAAACGCAGGTTTTTTTTAAAGGTTGCAGACCCCACCGTGGTTTGCTCGATTCTGCTCCGGAAATTTCGATGTGAAAAATGCACCTCGCAGTCACCGAAACAGTCGATGAAACTCTGCAACTGCTAGAGCAACACCGGTGTGTAAACTGTTAGGGGGAGGCACTAAACGTCAAGCACCTGACAATTTGGGATCATTTGAAGGGAGCAGGCTACAAAAAGGAGCCCAAAACCGCGGAGATTTTGCAACATGACCTAATATTTTTCCAAAATCATTTTTTTTTTTTTTAATACTTAAGAGTGTACTTAAGAACTCCCACAAATATTACTGTCCTTCTACTTTCATTTCCCTTCCATCCAAAACAACATTAGCAAAAAATCACCTTCTGTTACCGTGTGTTCTTCTACTTATCAGCTAAGGCTAGTAAGGGAAGGAGGGCGAAAAGCTGGGAAAAGATAAAAAATTCAAATGTTGTTAAGAATAATTTATTTTGAACATTGGTTTAAAAGTTAGTAAGAAGTTTAAGAAAAAACAACTTTGAGCCCTCGACCTATTAATTGGTCATATAAATAAAAGAGCAACAAAAAAAAAAAAACACAAATTTGTAGAATTCTTCTGATGTCTATACATGTGCTTCTAATGAAAGTGGGAGTAAGATTTGTTTTAAGATGAATAGAAATTTCGTTTTTTGTTAAGAGTTACTTATGCACTGATCAAATTGTTATATATTTTCCCCGGTCATGGTAAACTAATTAAGCAGAAAATGAAATTTCTTAGGAAATTGTGAGTGTTAATTAAGTTTTTAAGTGTTTTTATAAGTATTTTGTGTTAAACTCCTTATGGTTATGTGCGCACGTGCGGTTAGCATTTAGGTAAGTAACCGCAAAACATTTTTGAAAATAAAAAGCAATGTTAATGCACTTACATTATAAGTATGTCTGTGTTATTGTTATTCCTTTTTTCGGTTGCGAAAGAGTAAAAGTTCATATAAAAATTTTAATTGCAGTACTGTGTACAATACTTGTGATTACTTACAGAGATTTGAAAATCAATTCAGCTTCAATTGAGTTGAATGAGTCTATTGATGAATTTCGACAAACATTTTCGTTTATATACAATTGTTGAGTAAAATAATAAATCTGACTGCTTTTAACAATGCGTAGACGTTGTTATTATGTTACGTTAATTGATCGCTTGTTTAATTCTTGTTTCTTTCGTTAGTAATACATTGGGATTTATTGTGGTTTCGGTGGACGTATCCACCTCTTAAGTTAGTTACATCCAGCATCATTTCGAATATTGTCGGATCTATCGTAGGTAACACATTACTCAATAAGGTCGTAGGACGACATCCCTATGTATGTACTGACGAATTCATATGACTTTTAGGTAATGCCAATCTTCAAACCGATTGTGTTAAAATTCCATGGCATTCTGGCCATTAATTTACAAGTTACGCTTGCTTTAGTGACGCTACTTTTGCAATTTTCCAAACCATGGAAAAATCTTAATTTCTCAACGACACGGATCGGAACGAATTTTGGAGGACCAAAAGATAAGTCAGTGGCGGGTAAAGAAATAAAGTTATCACTGTTATATTTCGTATATTACTAATCACGCAAAGAACGTCCCTTATACGTGTGACTTGATGCTGGTCAGAAAGTAGAGAAAGAAAGAAAGTGGTAGGGAGTGAGTAGCTGCAGTCTAGTGCATGCATGCCCAGTCAGTAATTTTTATTGCCCTTTCCGGCCCGATGTGTTCAAACTCCGCTGAGAAAGTTTGATCCCGCCAACACCGACTTGGTGGTCGCGTCATTTACCCAATCGACTATGCGGCAGCTATGGGGTTTTCAAGCAGCATTTTAGAGATCAATCTCCATCTCAGAGAGAAGGGTGCCATACGTAAAATAGTTTCGTGATTCATAATATATAGGAATATTACCGAGAGCTGCCATTACATTCCGCGATTTGTCAGCTCTTTAGCTGACATGTACGATATTTGCTTAAGCTTGGCTTTCATTCAGTAAATACGCTTTAAACTCCGATTACTGTGATTCAAGTGGAAAATCAAAGGTGTCCAGGTACACATGTACTCTTGCTCAGGAATATTCAATGTATATATATATGTATATATATGTATATAATATTATGTTTGTATATAATATTAGTAGTTCTTAAAACATATTTCCTACTACAAAAGATTCAGTTGCATAAGCTCACGTACCGAATTCATTACCTAGTTACGATATATAACTTAATTAAAACGCTGTTTGCTTTTCGATCACTTGACTGCAACGAACTTTTAGTAAAATATTTGTGATTGCAAATTTTGTTTTGTTTATTCCTTTCGACTACTGTGTGGGAACATACTTGATAGGTGAGAAGGAGAGACAAGTAAAGCTTGTTCATTCTTATAGATTATAAGGGGGGAAGTTACCTTATAAGAGTTTGATTATTTGATTATTTCAACAAATCCAACTTGCAAAGACGTCCAAGTGCAAAGAGTCCACTTTGAACGGCGTGTAAGCAAAAAGAAGATTTAATAAAATTTTCCTTAACTTGTATGTTAAATGATGTCTTTGGATTCGATGCTAGTCACCATAGCATTCTGGCCCTGTGAACTCCCTTTGTACCACTTACTCTTTCTCAACCAGAAAAGATTTCCATTTACAAACATACGTAGAATACTTTCAAGATTCGCAACAACGTGAATGAAATTTTCGAAGTTTTGTTTTTATCTTGCAAAGGGGATGATAAAGTTAATATATATAATAAAAATGATTGCGCATAAAAGAAAGTATAAATATAAACGGAAAGGAAATAAATTGATCTGTAATAAATGGTTGAGAAAAATCAACCAAGCAACTGCGTACTACTGGTTTTCTTGAAATTTTGTTGATTAACAGAATAAAAATGAAGAGGAAGAATCATGAATAAAGGATTTCTGACACGACTGTTGAAGTTTAATAAAATTTTCCTCGTCATAATGTTTCAGTAAGCCATTTTGGCTTTCCTTTAAGAGCATGTGCAGTCGTTTAGCGTTCATGCACCCAGAATAAGTAACGAAATAACAACTAGAAGAAGAAAATTTATGCCATCGAGAGAAGCAATCAATTTTGGAAAGCAGTGAAGAAAGTTAAATATCTTAAAAAAGGGATAAAAAAGGGATTTCCATGTAAAATAATTCACTTAAGACCTTGTGAAGTCGATAAGAAAACTTGCAACAAAAAGCAAATCCAAAAATATGTGCGTCCCTCGCATAAATTTGTTTTACAAAATCAAATAGCTTGAGTAACACTCAAGCAAACGGCCGCTTACTTATATTAACACTTGAATTTTCTTTGGATTCTCATTATTACACACATAGTACCCAACGTAAGGAGGTTTATTTGATTTATTAAACGAAGAAACTAAAGAGAATTCATATTGTAGACCTTCTTAAGCGTAAATTGTAAGCGTTTTCGTTCAAGGTGAATAACAGAATCGAACGATTTGACTGTTGAAACTCCGACCGTATTCCCTTTGAGGCGATATCCTCTCAGAGTTTCATTGTAATTCCTGGACGTGCTTCTCTTTTGCTGCATGTTTGTTGTTTTGGAATTCTGAGCATTATTGTTATGGCTAGACTGTTTAAGCGGAACACCGATCGGGAGTTTGCTACCAATAGCTAACACTACATGCTGAAAAATAATGCGCAAGCATGATATGCCCTTAAGTATGAATGCCCGGTAAAAAATCCGTTGGAGCTTTTCTTTCGCAAACAGTTACGCTGAAGACGTTATCCCAAACTGGTGGGCTGCAGTCCTATGACTCGCAATGTAATGTATGCTAACACCTTTCAAAGATGTCATTTAGTCTATTAGAGAGGTAAGAAGTCAACAGCTGAACCTTCTTTCCCCTGATCCTAGTCGGTTCATAGATGTATTAAACCAATAAAAATAAACTGAATTCCTGAGGGACATACTAATACTAATACTTTTACCTAAAGAAGTCGCAGCTCAGAAAATGTGCGCAAACAAAGAAAAATGGGTTTTTAGAAAAATCGGTAACCACTTGTTAAGGGGGGAGATATTTAAAGTAATAATTAGGAAAAATTTAAAAAAAATTTACAGTTGATATCAAATATCCTTCCTAAAGTTATAGTCCGAATAAGAGAGTTAGTTATACGGGCAAGAGAGAAGCCAATAGAAAAAATAATTCTTAGAGAAATTTAACTTCACGTCCTTCCTAACTAAGAATTAAGTTGACGCAAGCAGGAAACTTTAGACAGAATTGTTCGCAAATGCTTTATTTTAACCAGTGTTGTAACTCTGTACGACGAACATATATGCCATTATCCGCCCATCCGCCCTTATCGGATTTCCTCATAAAATTTTATTATCACGAATATTTCATTCACGAACGTTTCATTACAATCTAGGTTCATATACCCTGCAGTTAATGCGAGTATGGGTGTAGGAGTATATGGCTAGAAAGGTCGACACAGTTGATTGATTAAGAGCACTTTCTTGAGCATAGTGCGAATTGAGATTGATTCGTATTTAATAGAATGATATTGCGGGACGTAATCTACTACAAACGCACTTTCTTCACAGAAGAAAGTCGTTTTACTAAACGATAACATTTGAGGTAATTTTCCAAGCCTTACGTTTTAACCAGTGTCAATAAACGTTTTACATTCAACTGAAAACATTTTTAAAATAAAACTAAATTTTTCCATTTCCTAAAGTCGATGCTGTACTTAAACACGCAATATATTAATTGATTGCGTGTATAAGTCGTACCAACCGCTGCATACCATTCTCTACTCAACAAACAAATTTCAACTATCGACTATCAGAATGTTAGTAGAAGTCGATCAGAGAGGTACCGGACGGTTTAGATTTCTACTTCAATGACAGTGTCCAGTGTAACAGTCCAACGATGAACAGAATTATAAGTAATTTTTTCTTTTTCTTTGGTTGTCCATACAATTTGATAGCCAATATGCTTAGTTTTACTGATTAAGACCGCATTCGGATATTATTTTATGTGCAGCAATAAAAATATGGAGTTATTTATCACCTCAAGACGCCGCCTCTGTTAGTTTCTTAATAGCAATGATATCAATGAATGTACGGTAACCTGGAATTTCTTGTTTACCAAAGATAAAGTACTGACTTACAAGTTCCATGTTGTAGTTTAATCAATTGAAAACACAAACATTGCAGCAGAGTTTTTTCTTTGGTACCTACACCACTAGAAAACTAGTAAAACGTTGAGTAATTGTAGGACATTAAGATTCGTTAAGGAAAAGCAATTACTTTCTAACGAGGACAAACACTACAATCACACACAATTTATGAGCTCATCACAAGATTGCACCTTAAAGGAAAACTAAGTATATCCCAAAACCAAAACCAATTTATTTCTTGCACGAAACTAAGAAAAAAAAAACGGAACCGTACCCAAGTGACCATTTATTATTGATTCAATATATTAGCATCTGATAAAAAGTTAAAATAATGTTACGTGCAATTGCTGCCGGTTTACCTGTTGGGATTACACGTTAGACCACGAAGAATAAGCGCAGGAATTTATTGTGAAAACTAAAATTATTTACAGAGTTAGAGGTAGAGATTTATCGTTTTACAAGTCTTCAGTTTACTGGGCGCAACATTGACTTGTTCGACTTGTTTCATACAACAGTGCGATTCAACTCATTCTCTTGTTTTGCTTACAAATCTTTTGCGAAAGGATGTAAGGAATACTGATCTCGCCTCTGATGCTATTGTTAATCCTCTTCGTCTTTCTACTCGATAGCACAAAGAACTTTTCTCAATCCTTAGAGGCATGAATCGCCTTCATTTCATCACTTTGGTGGGTAAGCATCGACATCCTTTACTTGCTTGTACATTTATGTAAACCAAAGAAATAAGGTCTAGGACTAAAATAGGATAAGCACTACCAACGATGATTACCGGCTTTTTTAAAAAAAAAGATAGACTAGATTGCTAGTCATTTGCCTATGGTAACGCAGGGTTATCTCCGCCGCGATATCTTCGCCTGACTTTCTTAACACTGGGGGAAACTTCTGTTTCGATGGAAGCTTCCAAGCGATTTTTAAACAGATTCCTTTCATTTAATAGGTCATTTTCCAAATAATGTGTAAATTAACAAGTAAAAACACTGTAGTGGTGCATCGCCCGCCTTCCTTATTACACTTTTCAACATTAGGTATTACGTGGGATGTGGTCGAATATGCGGTACGATCCGAACCATTTTCAATAGTGTCCGCTCTTGGGCCAAAACACACTCAAAATATCTCAAAAGTTGTGACCTGTACGTTGAGCCCAAATACACAGGACTCATCTTTTATTATATAGGAAATTTGGACCATGTAGATGTATCTTTTGAATCCAGCCACTCAGTTGGAGCCGCTCATAAAACAAGGAAACAAGGTATAATTTTTCGTATCTTATCAAGAAAATAAATGAAAAATCGTACTACGCAAAGTGGAGTGGGATCTACATAGTGTATGGCTTCATATAAGATTAGTCATTTTACGCGGATCGGACATTGCCTTTGATATGTAAATGATAGATTTAGGGATGTTAGCAATCAGATGGAGACATTGCATCCTATAAACACGAACATGACAATTTCTTCTCCAATGTTTATTAGAAACATGCAACAATTGTACTGACATGGTCCATAACGATTCAATATAAAGTCGTCAGAAGCACTTGGAATGGTGAAGTGGATGATAATGGAGGGAGAAGTTTTATGAGAACACATTTGTTTTATGAAGTAAGAAGAACATTTGTGGGCGACTTCTTCTACTATACGCACGTGTCAAGATCGTGTAAACTTTGCGTTCAAATATGCCGTTTTTATTTTCCATAAAGCCGTGCGAACGCAAAATGGGGTAGTGACATATTACAAGAGCTGCACAAGATTTCGCTTGAAACATATACGAATTTTTTTTGCTTCATTTGCTTTCCTTTCGAAGCCCTTGCTTTTCTCCACTTTCCTTGCCTTTCGTTTCCTACCTTCTTCGTTCACTTTTTCCTTCATTCTCTGTCTCCTTTGTCATTCTTACTATTTTTGGCTATTTTCCCATTTAATGTAAGTTTCGTTTTGTTGAGATAAATCGCTTCTGACTGCAAGGAAATTTGCTACGATTAGCACAGAGAGGCCAGAGAAAGAACTTTTTAAGAACTTTCCTTTACAAATTTTAAGATGTATTTTAAAGGTGGTACGGCGATGGTGTGCCTATATGCATGTATGTGTGTGCATTTGCTAAGGGCTTTTAGCAAATTTCTCTGACGTAAAAATATGTTACAACAATACTGGTCTAACTTTAGTTAATATAGCGAAATATCGCACACTTTTCTCAGCAATTATATTTCCTGGCACAAACATACTCACACAATTAGTCATAACTTACTAAAGCCCTAGGCACGAAATGTAAATTGAAATTTCTAGGAAAGACGTTTAAAAAAAAAGCACATCTCTCACATAAGTTAATTGCCTTACAACACGTTGGGTAAACACCCGAGCTCTCTCTTAAATAATACAACGAGAATAATAACGCAGTTTAGTTGCGAAACGAATATGTTGAGAATTGTTGATTTATTGTGTAAAGCAATCACGTTTTACGAGGGAGTAAAGTGTGCAAAAGAATTTTTATATCTAACGTTGAGTGAAGTGGGAATAGAAATTCCGTAATGTCACTTGTATATCACTACTACATGCATACATCCTATATATTCGGTTCGTTAAAAACATTGGTAACCGGAAAATGTCTGCGCAACAATTCGAACGCTTCCACACAAGTTGTTGATTCAAAACATAGTACAATTTTGAATTTTGAGTTGGTGAAGGCAGAGTATCGCTTAGACTGCCGCATAGTGGAGTATTCGAACACTTCGACACAAGTTCTTGGTTCAAAATATAATATAATTTTGAATTTTGGGTTGGTGAAGGCGCAATATCGTTTAGACTGCCGCGTAGTCGAGTAGACAAAAGTCGCATTTACCAAGTCGGTGCGTGCAGGGTCAAATCTCAGTTCGGTAGACCGTACTGAGCCGTAGCTAGAGTGTCAGTAATCAGCTGGCAAAGGCATAATACTTGATCCAACCCTTCATCCCTCTCGACTTTTTTTTCTGTCCATCACCGTGTTACATGACTCGCATAGGTGATATTGCCTGTGCATATCGTGATTAACCAGTTGTACAAACGCATACTTTGATCAAAAATCCGCTGCCCTATAAAAGGTCTGAAAGTCCTGAAATTTGATGCGAATATTTATCGAACCCATCCGTCTAGTTTAGGTTGAAAATGATTTTTGTTGTCTTATTAACATATATTTTTTTTTTTTTTTTGTTTATAACACAAACCATGTATGTCATCAAATGAAATATGAAATGTTAGGGCACAACCAGATTGCCACAAAAACTCGTCAAGAAAATAATTTGATTTGAAACTTAATTTATTTGACAAATGTTGATCGACAGGAGAACAGCATAAGATACTTTTGAAAGGCACTGAAAATAATAAAAATAAAGGAAAATAAGAACAAGAACATTGTAAAGTTTGTAAGGTCACAAAATGAAAAATACTTCTGGAATTATTGTTTTTCTTCCAAAGTTGCCTTTACAATGTCGGGTTTGAAATGAAAGCTTGTAATTAAAGGTTTCTGGGCCAGTTCAAAGCTTACAAGAACTTGTTAAACGATTGTTTATCTAATTTTAGTATCGAATTTAAAGATCAAAATGTAAATGTGTTACGCGCTTGTAAAAAAATTGTATTCAGCTGTGACCGATGATGTGAGTAATTAGCAAAAAATGCAAGTGTGTGGCTTTTGAAAACAAAACTATTCTCAGTAGGTGTGTCCCTTCGATAAACAACTTTCAATAATTTTCAACGATTTCGCTGAATTTGTAGCCGGGAAAATGTTTACCTTAGCCATTTGCAAAGATGGTCATACGGGCGGACTGCCACGCCATGAGCGATTTAGAATTTAATAGCGTTTAAGACAATTTACTCCATAGGGTTTCGTGAATTATGCTTGTGGGTGTTGCCAACGTTTGGCCAAATTAATATACCCCATGCTTCCGAGCTTTGGGCATAAAAAAGTTTCTTTCACCATATTTTTTGCTTCGCCTGCAATTAGAGTGCAGTAATCCGAGAGTTAAACAAACTGAAAATTTCTTCTAGATATTTTTTTTTTTTGCAAAATTTATGTGTGAGAAAACATACAAGTGTACATGGCAAAAAAGGTATATAAATAAATAATAGCTCATCGAAAAATAGGTATTAATGTCGACGACTACTTGCTATGTGGCAACTTTCGTAAAGGACATTTAATGCATGAATGGTTTTTTAATTTTATCTTGAATTCAATTCGAAGCTAATGCGTTGGTTGCAACTGCTTCCCCCCCCTCCAATGTTCCAAATGTATTTTTATTATTATTCATGAACACAAAGTGTTCTTTGAGAAGCCAACGCCTCCTATCGTACATTTCTTGCCTAAGCGATGGCTGACACATCAATTAGGACGAGCAGGACATTAACTGAAAACGTAAATTTGACTAGACAGAGTCATTTAACAATTGAAAGAGATCTTTATACTCGTAACGCAGAACACATAGATAAAGCTCCACGTTCCCCAACGGCTAACTAAACACCAGGCGAAGACAAAAACAAGGTTTGCCCTTTAAATCTTAAGTCTGTAATCGGATATGTTTTTAATTATGGGTTCAGACGCTATTGGTTTAATCTAGACGGTCTGAAAATTTCGAAAAGAAATAGGTACCAGTGAAGAGAGTTTGAGTGCAAACAAGAGACCGCGTACAAGTCCTTACCTCTTATCATAATCAACGGAAAAGCATTTAAAAATTGATATGATTCGCTCTGATAGCGATTATAAATGGAATTTTGTGTATGTTCAGTATTTTAATCGATTTAAATTACTGGAGTTGTTCAGTTTGAGTAGACGAAGGTGTGTTCCCTACTTTCACCGGTGTGTATTAATTGTATTTGCTTGGCAGAGGGATAGACAGAGAGCGACAGAGGGATTGTCTTCGATAGTGAGAAGGAGAGATGCAGGTAGAGATAGATAGATAGGCAGATAAGGAAATAGATAAATAGAGAGAGAGAGAGAGAGAGAGAGAGAGAGAGAGAGGAGTGGGAGATTGAAGCTGACCATAGACGATGCTGAGTGCATTGAATCATTGCCGGTATTCACATAGGTCATGAAAGAAAATGCTAAATTTAACTAATAGTCGTAGCAATATTCTAAAGACTTCACAAGTCATAACGTATTTTGTGTTGGCGGTTTTCGTAGCTTCAGAGTCTAGCTACTGCTCGGGAATACCAACTGATGCAAAGTCACAGGAGTTATGATAAGAAAACGAAGGCTTCATTTTCATCCGTTACAATGCCAATATATGGAAGTGAAGCATTGTTGACTTTTTCTTTGTGTGGCAAATGGACAAAAATGGTATGAATTAGTTTGCTTGTAATGAAAATTACTAAACACAACTCAAAAGGGTTCCATATTTACATATTCACTTTACTAGATTCCATTCTTAGCCACACAAACTGCTATTTAGAGTTAATTGGTTGTATGCTTACTATTAGACTTCACATGTACGAAAGTAAAACTTGTCTTATGGGGTATCCCGGATGCTCTTGCTTACTGTTATTTCGATTACCAAGAATGCGGCTTGAAGATGCAATGAATATACACTTTTCGTCTGTTCCAAGTTAGTTTAGATGTTTTACAATAACCCACCGTTGTCAAGCCCTCAATTAACTTTTATTTTATGTTTCCACACACAGTTTCTTAAGCTTTAATTTATGCTTCTTTCAAGTTTGCTCGCATTTCAGCCAAGTGCATTAACTTTTGACTTATGTTCATTTAATTCTCTTTAACTTTTGTATTGCACGCTCTAACGCCTTTAGATGATGATCTTTTCTTTTGCATATCGTCTGCTTGTTATTGAGTATTCGTAATTCGATGTTATTAGTCATCATACGAACTATCGTTGTCTGTGTCTGTTTATTACTTCAGCATAAAACAAATACGATAATAGTTTCAATAAAAAAGCGGTAAGAAAAAGAAATCCAATATTGAATGAAAAGAAAAATGTTTTCTTTCCTTTATTTATTCATAGCCAAATGATTAGAATACTGCACTGCACTGCGCCCAGAGATACTTGCCTGGCTCCCAATCTTTTCCTTTTGCCAGTGAATATTGGTAAAGCTTCATAAATTTAGTTAGAAAGAAAGGTGAGGTAAGAGGTCTTCACTTCAATAACTCCTAAAGGATGATTGTGATTATGGTTATGGTTATGAATAAATACATTGTAAGACTAAAAGTCGGATGAGCGTTAGTAGCTGTCTTTTTTTTAAGACAAACTAAATGGTTAGTCTTGTCGTTTTAATAAACTTAGATAATTTATTGATTTATGTTCACAAAGGACTTTCATGATATCCATAGGGGGCTAACACAATGAAGCCTCGTTCCGTTTTGGGTCTGCCAATACATGTTGAATGTATAGAGAAAAATGTGAACGAACACAATGAAAATGCGCATCCGGAAGAATTGTGCAAGCTTTCAGGTCCGTGGGTGGGCATTGACAAATCGTGTGGTTTTCCAGGTATAAAACCTATTCATCTAATTTTGCATTTCATACCAAATGATTTTGACTACTTCTGCAATTTATGCTGCACATTATTTCTCTCTAAGACTTGCCTTGGTCTTGAAAAACGAGCGTTGAAAGTTTGTTTGTCCTAAGATGCGGCCTTAATGAATTCTTACGTTATGGAAAAACTGAGTCGGTCATAAAAAAATATGGAAATGTTTGTGTTTGAGCTTGGGAAAGTGTCTGCTTGATGAGTCAAATACTAAATTCCGCGGAAAACCTCCATCACTTTGTGAAGCATAAACTCCACTATTCACAAGTGTAACGAGGCAGACAAGCGCCTGTTTCAGTTACCAAATTACTTCACTTCGTTTGTGCGAGTACAAGCGATGCTTAATTGTGCTTAGGCCCGTGGGGTGAAACGCTTCGAAAGTAAGATTTCTACTAAGCAAAGATTTGCCATGCCCCACTATAGTAAAACAATATTGAAACACGTTGATAGAGGGAAAGGGTGGTTCTAGTCCGTTACTACGTCCTTTCACTTTCGATTGCTCCCCGCTTCCGCGTTTATAATTAAGTGCACTTGGTGTCTGAAAATATTAGCCACACGTGTGGGACTGGTTTATAGCTGCCGATGCTGAGTAAACACGATCGTAATTTCGACAAGTTATTCGACAGCAATTTTAAGATCGAAAGATTTTTCACTCGATGGTAAGAAAATGTTTTCTTTATCGGTAGCCATAAGCTCCTCAATCGTTGCAACGAGTCGATAGCTGACAGTTATAGAGTTCTCTTGATGGCGAGAGCTATATACCGGTTATTGGCTTTTTCGTGCCTTAAACAACCACCTGTCACAGGATTTATGTTCCCAGCAGTTTTGTTTCGTTTTCTGACTGACATATTGTTTGTCTTCTTCTTTGTTCAGTTTTTTATGGACACAACCAGATCTCATTTAAGTATCACAAATGCTTCATTCCTTGAGAATGATGTGTTTGCCATTAAGTGAAAGAAATTTCAAAAAAAATTTGCATATAATGCAATGAAAAAAAAAACTTATTTTTTTGAACAAAAAAAAATTTATATTCTGTTGCGCCTTTCGTTGACTTAATACAATCTTATCTCACATAATAAACATCTGGCTTACACTTGCAATATGTTTTGTGCTTTGTTACGCATTCGTCAACCGGAAGACATGTGGGCGCATTACTCGTTCCTTCGCATAATAATATTTTCTCCCAGAGATTTTTTCATAGTTTCATAGTGTTATAGCAATTAAACAAGGAAACGCCAATACTAAATGAGAAATAAAACTGAAATGAAAGTCTTCCCCAAACGACAAACAAAGACGAAAAAAGAGAGTATGAAAAATAGCTTAATAAAACATTTTTAAAGCATTTTTTTTTTTTTTTTTTATATTTTCATCTCAAATTGTTACAAAATGCTTTAGAGCTCGATTCTAGGTTACACACTACTCTCTTTTATTGCTGAATACATTCTTTTGGTAAGTATATAATCCAATTTTCTCAACCATCTACTCTAGCATAATACTATGCATATATATCCAATAATCGCTTCGACAAAGGAGAAAGAGAGAAGCGACAAAAACGAAATAAGAATAAGTCAACAAGTTACTTACCTTAGGTCGAATTTTGAATACCAATCACTTTCACAAAATTAATATAAATCGCAATCTGACCGATCTTCTCAGCAGATATTTATATCAAAATGTTTGCCCTGATGCAGAAGATTTATTGATCTGTTCGTGATGGCTAAACTAGCATTAGGCGGTCTTGGGGAATCGTAATCGGAAGGGCTTAGACTGAAGAATAAATGGTATACTGGTCAAGAAAAGGAATATGAAAATTAGTAGTTCTCCATCAATTGTAGATATGCAGAAGTAAATAGTAAAATAGAAAAGGTAGGCAGACGTCAAAAATATATAAATTGCAGTTCGGTTTTTTTTTTTGCTAAATGCTTAGCAGCAATGGAAATTAGGTCATAACGTGATTCATGAGAACCTATAAGAAAATCTTACAAAAAAGTAAGGCAACAAAGCAAAGAAAATAATGGTAAGAATTTTAGTCAATAAAAAAAACTTGGGAAAACTAGTTAAAAAAAAAAGAAAAAATAAAAAAATAAAACCAAAAAGTGCTAAAGCATAAAATAGTTCATAGACTGACTGTTCGTAAGTAGCTTACGTTTTATTAAGAGTATGTTTTAGAACATGTTTTTTTCTTTTTGTAACTAGCCTTAAAAAATAATAGAACAGAATGAAAGAAGGAAAGCATATTTTTATTATTGTTCTTTATAAAAACCATATATTAAAAAAAAAAAAAAAGAAAAGAAGAAGCTTTTTAAGCCATAGAAATTCAAGTTCATTGAGTTCATGAAAAAAATGCAAAAAATGCCATTTCTTTCTTTTGTAAAAGCTGCAGCAGTCAATTCAGTCCATAAAAGAAAATTGCATATATTATGGAAATCTGTTCATAAGCTATGCTCTTTCGCGAATTTTCTGTTTCTTTGGTCGCTCCCTGAGAATTTAATCGCTTTGCCTTTTATAAAACAATCGTACAAAAATTGAAACATTAACATAAATACATATGCGCGCGTATATTGTGTGTACGTAGCTTTCATAACTATTTCAATAACATTGCTGTTAATGAAAAAGGAAAACAAAAACAAAAAAGCAAAAATAAAAACTGTCTGTTCGTTGAAACGAATCATGGGCACTTGATGTGTTTATTCTTGGCGAGTTGATCGAAGCCCTCGATCCCTTTGTACTTTTAGTTTACTTTTCTTATTTTTACTTACTACGACTATTCAAACCAAAATGGTTGAAAAAGTGGTCCGGTTAGAGTCATTTTTAATACAGTGTGTCCTTGAATCAAAACACATAGGTTGGAGATAAGAGAACAAGGTGGACAATGAACGGACGAACAGGCGGATAGACAAGCTTAGACCGATATAATAAAGGTGGCTTTATCTCAATCCCTTCTGTTTATTGAAAGGTAAGTAGAGTAGAAAGGTTGGTTCACTAGACTTTACTTGCTAAAGGAGGGTCGAAGGGCCCCTCGAAAGCTTCGATAATTGATTTTACCCGAATACGATTATTTTCAGAAATACTTAAACACTTCATTGTTGCTTATAAATTAGGCTGTTGGATATATGTTAGTTTTTCCTTGAACAAAAATCATCAAAATTCCTGGCCAGGAAACCTGTTGCCAAATTTCAGTATTCAAAAAAACCTTGCGCCAAGTACTATGTGCGACCGTCTTTAGCGTTTCGCGTTCTTGCAAAAGTTGAAGTTATGAAAAAATAACAGACAGAGGGACGGACATAGTTAATTCTGTTCCAAAGGTCGCGTTTGTTAACATGTATTTATGGCTTCGTTTTGCAGTGCATCAAATGGAATAAGAAACTTAATATATCTCGCCTTTCCACTGTCAAAGCACCGGATTGCTATTGTCATATGTTTGCGAAGGGCTACAGCATTGGATAAGATAAAATATTTTAATGTTGGTTTTGTAATGTGCTATCTCATCAGCGTTCGTTTACACTTCATTGCCTGGCACGTTGCAATTGCTATTGTTTAATAATTTTATTGTAATGTACGCGAAATTGTTGTTTCGTTTCATTTGATTTCACTCCCAGCAAAAGAAAGAAGAATTAAGTATTAAAGTTTATTCTATAATGAATCTGAAAAACAAATAACTAAAATTCAAAATTCCGATATTAGATTGTACTGAGAAGATTTATTCCATACAATAATGATTTTTAGAGAAATAAAAACGTTAACTTGAAAAGGACGATTAATACACGCAGACGGTATTTCTGATATTTGGGGGCACTTGTGCATGCGACTGTAATTTCACGAGAATAACAAATAATGTTTTTATTTTCATCCACATCATCAATGAGAGAGTTGTATGGCGAAGCAAGACATCAAGAGACATGCAATTACCGACGTTATGTGGCCCAAAGGCAAGGCTTTAAGAAACTTTAATTCTCTCGATTACCGCCCATGCATTCGCTGTGAATTAGAAGCGTCGACAGAAAACTGTACCCGGCCGTGACCAAATCTTTTACACTCACCACTTTTGTCTTAAGCAAGATTAAAAAAAAAAGTTTTCGTACCTTATAATATCGAATGGGCGTGGCTGATTTTTTCCATTTTCACAAGATATGCGTGAAAATTGCTATCATTCATCTATTGATTTTGAAAGCAGGTTATGTTATACAGTAGGCAGTTCTTTCGACCGTCTCCAATACCAACCAGTCTGCAAGCTGTCCTTCTTGCTAAAGTTGAAGCAGATATTTTTTTACTTCTTACGATCTATGTTTACCAGAGACGTTGCTTAAATGGACAGAGGGACCGATTCAGATTTTGATGCTGATCGAGCATGGATATGCTTTAGGAAATTTACGTAAGGGGCTCTGAAGCGTCCTCTTGGGTGTTACAAACGTTTTCACAACACGAGTACACCGCAATGCCTCGATAATGCACAGAAAGTAAAATTTCAGATTATGGTTTTAATTAATACCACTAGGGAAGCTTTGAAGCTTGGAAGCAGGAGAAGTTTGTGGTTGAAATCGTCGTAAAACAAATAAGCAAATCATATTTGCTTCAACTTCCAATCGAGTGGATATGCACACTGCTCTCTTAGCGGATTCCAGATCAATATGGTCGGCGGAAAGCAATGCTACAATATGTAATATCTCCAAAAATTAACGGCATGATATTAGCAAAGTAAGCAAACCTTTCTTTAAGCTTAACATAGTCAGCACTAGTGTTTTCTATCGTCAAGTCAAGCATTCGCATCAGTTCCCGGTATTTCTTGTGCAATATTGCAGTTTAAACGTTCGAAGTATATCACGTAAATTGCGCGTGTGTGTGTATCTTATTGCAATATCTTATATGCGATATAATTTATTTGCTTCTCAACTCACAACAACTGTAGGGTAAGACTTTTACGCTACCTATTACGCCGGACAGGGCAACAATTTATTAGAAAAATAAGAGACGTAAAAAAGGGGGTAACTATAGCGAGATTTTTTACGAGTTAAATTTTATATGTTTTTGTTTTTTTCTTGTTCTCTTCTCCTTTTTTTTTTTTTTCTGTGTTTCAGTGAACTGAACAGCATCGTAAAAGCTTCAGCTTTATGATTCATTCGTTCAGTCAAGCTGTAAATACAATAAAAAAAAAAAAAACAAGCGAGAAAAGTAATTGAATTTTATTGCGCATTGCAAACAAATTTCTATAAACATTTAATGACTTTTTCGTATTATTAATATATTTGTAAGTTCATTGTTGCTTCCTTGTCTAAAATATTTCAATCGATATCGTGTTGGAAAAAATAATAAAATTTTATGTGTGCGAAGATTTAT
Source organism: Glossina morsitans morsitans (assembly GCA_001077435.1). Classification (NCBI taxonomy): domain Eukaryota; kingdom Metazoa; phylum Arthropoda; class Insecta; order Diptera; family Glossinidae; genus Glossina; species Glossina morsitans. Next base: position 34,836 of record CCAG010023359.1, read on the forward strand.
AATTCGGAAACCCAGCAATAGACGAGCGAAAACTAAAATATTTGTAATGATTGTTTAATTAGAAAACTGCCGGCAATCAAACAAAACAACAACAAAAAAGAAAAGAGGAAAAGTTGTTCTATACTCATTGCGCAGCACACCACTAACGTGCATATGCAAATTGAACGTATCTAACTGTTAACAATTTCACTTAAACGCTATCGTTTAAACAGAGTGTTAAAGTAATTAAGGCTTTTTGGTATGTGCTGCATGCAGTACGAAGCATTCAAAATTCAATGAACTTATCTATCACGCAGAACACGGAAGCGAACGAGTATGGAAAACTTTTTTTGTTTAGTTCAAGGGGGAACTGCATCATGTTGTTATTTTTCTGCGAAGGCGTTAAAATTTTATACGAGAAATGTTTTTTTTCTTTTTTTTTTATGGCAACTAATAGCAGATTAAAATCGATAATCAATGACGGAATCTTTAATAAAAAGTTGTAAAGGCTGATCAATGAATGAAAAAATGATTCTAATTTCTGCTATACGAAATTAAGCAAATCGCAGCAAGCAAAGCAGTTGAAACTTGCCGGAATTGATTAAAAGAACAATGGTTTTCTTCTGTTATAGCAACACCAGACTGTACGAGCCTTTGGTGATCAAGCTCGTCCAAGAAGTTCTGACGCGTTCTCTGTGCAGCTCGCACTTTGGCCCGTTCGATCACCGTTTGTTCTGCTCTCTGGAACGCTCAGTTGATAGTGAGACGAAATTGCATATCGATGGAGTTATGAAACTTTCTGAGAAATGTACTTAAAGTAAGGTTCAGTTTGAATATCCAAAAATCCCCTTAGTAATTTTTCCACAAACTATCATATTATTCGGACGGAAGCGCAAATCATGGTTTGCTATTGCTAATAGCTTGAAGACGAAAGCTCCAAAACAGAAGAACAACGTTGTTGTTTGTCGTACACAAGATCAGTTACTTCCTAATGCATCAGAAGCTTGAATATTAAAAGCACTACGCCTCCTCTTTAAATACTTTGTATGAATGTTTATTTTTTGTCAACTCTTAAGAACACTTCAACTATAATCGTACCAAGTTTTTTACAACGAATCATACCGCGATGTGACTTTCAATCATTCACGCAAATCATGAGAATAATTAATATGTTGTTGTTGCTTGAAACTCAATTTCACTTATGTGTTATCTAAACAAACTATGTATCAAAATATTATATACCTTTTGGAAACGCCATATAAAGTAATTAAAAATAAACTAAAATTTAAAGCTCAAACGCGCCTCAATGAAACAGTATGGTCCGAGCGTTAAACAATCCCTTTCAAATCAACTTAGAGCTTAAGCCCAACGAAGCAACAACAATTAAAAAAAAACTGTTTTTGTTTATCAAATAAAGTGTCAACATAAACTAACTCGCAGTTGAAACTCAAAACCATTCATAACAAGAGCACAATAAAACATGGAAAAGAAAGAACGATGAAGTTATGAAGGTTTACAATACCGATTGCCCCTATAATTCTGGTATTTTTAACACTCAACCGGAGAGTGGAGTCACATTTGTTTTGTCAAAAGGTTTGCAGCACCCGAAGGAAGTCTCAGCGATCCCACAACGTGTATATATATTCCTGATCGTTGTCAAATTTTGAATTCTGAATCGATCTAAGTCCTTCTAGGTAATCTTTGTGGCGAAAGTTCTTCTGATAATAAGATTGATGAAAACATTGAAAGCTTTTGGGTCAAGATACGCATCTACTATCCAACATAAGCTAGAAACATTTCTGCTTTGAAACAGTTTGATATTTGGTTCGTCACTCGCAGACCGTACCAGATATAAAGGATAACAATTTTCACATACATTGCACAGAACTGGTGCGTAAAATTCCAAACTTTATTCTCTTCGAGTTCTTTTTTTTCTTAAAGTGAACTGGTGGGCATACAGAAGATGCGGCTACAACTAAATATAATTTTCTTACTTGTTCTATTTACGATAGGCTTGATAGTGGAATGTTTACCTTTCACTTCGCGTATCCATGCGAAACTAACTCAACTTTTATGTAACGGCGGATGTGTTAGTTGATAAGTTAGTTGAAGATAAGTGTTTAATACATCAGTAAAGACAAAAGTTGCCGCCAGTGTTCGGTAACTTTTAGCAATATCTAATCGCTCTACTATACTTAGGGCATACACGAAATATCTTCGTTAAAACAAATGCAACAAATTGTATGAAATGTGAAATTTTCGACTAAGCTTTGCCAGTAAATATGTGGACATATCGCGTCTGTATTCAAATTTAATCTTTCGATCTATGCTAGCTGAAACCAAGCTTTAGTTTTCGGTTAGAATATTCGCAGAGGTGACAGACAGAAGGGGCGTTAGACCGACAGAGAAGAGGCTCACACACTCTATAGTTTGGTTGTCGGTCTGACCACAAATATTCATTTCTTATTCGTTTTGTTCAGCGAATTTCCAATTGTTACAGACGAAATGATAAAATTAATATACCGTGGCTAGTGGTACTCGTAAGAACTTGAAATCCGTTTTACATATAGATTTTATGTGGTAAACAACGTGAAGGGTTGCTTTTTGTATAATAAATAGCAATAAATTGAATCCATTATTACGTTTGCGTGCCCACGAAGGATGCTTTAAACGTTTTATAAAATGTACGTTCGAAAATGGATAAACTTTATATCAGTGATTCTTAATCTGTTAATTCAAACCAATACGAACAATATATAAGAATAAATAGTTTTCTAAGTAATAGAAAATAAGACGCAATGTCTAAAGCTCTTTTGCACACTCCTCAAATGAAGATATATTGTCTGCCTAAAAATGGGTTAATTCGGGAATGAATACGGTAGACACCGCGACTTGGTGGATTAGTTTTTTCCTAATAATACCAACGATATGGGTATCAAATAAAAGAACTTGGAGAGTAGCATACGAAAAGCATAGTGGTGGCATAGTAGAATTCGGCCCCCGCCGAATATAACTTTCTCACTTGGTTTTTTGCCAACTGCTCAATTTTTAATAAAAATTTCTTGGTGAATATCTTACAAATGTATTAAAAAAAGTTCTTTTAACATACTTTTTTTTTTTGAATACAACCATTCATTGGAGAGATGTGCCCTACACGTAGGACACGGCTTGGTGGTCAAAAAGAGGTCGGGAAGGGGACGAACACTCGGAGTTTGGCCGTAGGTTAAGCATTTAAAGAATGTCCCCTATATGTGCGGCATGGTGATCAGAAAGAAATGAAGGATGGGATAGAGGACGGATGTGCCAGCAGTCTAGTGAATGACAGAGTACTCACTATAATTACGACCAAGTAAGATGAAACCGCACTGAGATTTGAATCTGCGAACACCGACTTTTTAGATTTGAAGAAGACTGAATAAGAAAGTCTAATACATGGAAGCTCTGTCGTTATGCAATCTTACATTGCACTGTTCTTGCTATTGTTAAGTTTAAAAAAAGGGCATTTTGAAACTCTCCCCTAAAAAGTAATTATTGTGTAAAACAACCACAATGTACATATATTATGATAATCACCATGTCATCATCATCATCAACACCATCATTTTTTCTGGAGACAATGAAAGTTATATTTGGTTTAACACGATGTTAAAGATTTCGATCAACAAATTTTGTTAAGTGATTTTCTCTTGAAAATTGTCTGTGTTTCTTGATCCCTTCACACACTGACCGCAAAAAATATAATGAAAGCTACTCTCTTTTTGACAAAACTTATTGGAACAGTTGGGCTTGCTACTCTCTCCGGAAGTTAAATGCTTTGATTCTCGTCAAAATTTCAAAACATTAAGATCATTCGTAGACGAGCGAACATGTGGTTCACCTGAAAATTTTTTAAAAGATTTTTTCATTTCCTTGATCGAGCTATAAATAAATCCAGGTACATAGCCTCGGAGAACCTAGGAGAACAGCTCCCAAGTAAGGTATTGAGAAATCTGATCGAGCATGCATTTGCAAAATTATTTGTTTTAATTTGACTACACTTTAGCATTACATTATAATAATATTCTTAATGCTTTAATTTCAGGTTATCTACAATACAATAAACATCAATATTCGAGTAATTATCGAAAGGGTAAGTATAGCAAGACTGCACTGTTAGTGTTCAAATCATGTCTATAAAAATGTAGAGCTTGAAAACTGGTTAAAATACTTTAATTGAATTGTCAACAGCAAAAGTGGGTTATTCTGGGCTTCTGTTTTCGTGCTATCTTAATAGGTCGCAGATACGCAGATACGCAGATAAACGAGATTCGCAAACAAGCGCTTTCCACTTTATATAAGAACGTAATTGAAAAAGGCGCTCTGATCTGCTTTGACGCAGTGACGCAGAGAAAGTGTTAAGGTGGAACAATTTAGATATAAGTGAAGTTAAAAAATGCCTTACATTTCTTAAAGCAGAGAAAGCGACTACTTCTTCGATTGAGTTGCTTTTCAAAACAAGACGTGATGTCTTAATGGTGTGGGTGACGAAGCTTGTCAGTTAGACGCTGTTCAATATAAACAAATAGTAATCCGCACGGAGTAGTCGTGTAGGCAAAAGCTGCGACTATCAAGTCAGTGTTCGTGGGTGTTCAATTTCCAGTGTGGTAGAGCGTACCGTATTAAACTGCGGCCACTCCGCATCTCTTTCGCAATTTCTTTCTGACTGTCCGTATTATCCTTCAGGCTTTAGTTATTGTTTAGTTATTTCGTTGCACCGTTCACTTCGTGCGTTTTTAGCTTGTCTATGAGTAATTGCTTTTGAATAAGCTAAGCTCGCCCCCAAAAAACGCCGGATGTGGGAAGCATCAGATATCCCGTTCGTTTCGAAGGAAAGCATTGGCAATATGTGCTGACAACTGTTGAAACGTTCTTCAATTTCGCGAATATTGCAGCGCACCCGATATATTAAAGGGTGTTTAAAAGGAAGAAGAGAAACAAGTCCGAGTGCAATATTTATTTTATAAAATACATAACTTTTACATTAAAATATTGCAATAGTTCTTATAGATAATACGTACGTTAGCATAATTTATTTCATTTAGGTCAATATTGATATTAATAATAAAAAGTATTGCTTTAAGTAGATAGCGAAAAAAAGTGCAAAGTGTGCATGTATATGAATGCATATAAATGTATACAAATTTTACGATATATTGAGTTATATACCACAATGTGAATACGCTACACAGGACATGATATAGTATCGAAAGTGTAACGGATTCTGGTACCTAGACAACAGAGCTGAAGTTACTTGACATTGCACTTGGGGAGTCCCGTTAATGGTAGCGTGCTGTGAGCTACGACAACCAACGAATTCATAACTGGGCAGCGATACGAACAACAACTAACATAATTGCACTGGCGCTTATTATCGAAGAAAGGGCAACAATACGATATAAAGGGGTATTAGTTGGTGGCTAAGCATAAGACTGCGTTTACTGAGCAGTGCTTCTATTCCTATAACTAGCGTTGGATAAATGCCTTTAATGAATACAAGTTCTCTTCGGGTGAGGATCGCCCGCCTTGTGGGAAGTTTTGTTACGAGTTCAGTTAGACCAACGCATTTTGAAAGAAGATGTCGTAATCTTACTGGCAAGTATTTATAACATGACCTTTGGATATTCACAGTTCTTCCTATATATGGGCATAGTGTTCTCATTGCTTTTAATATAGTTTACTTATGTTTATTTTGCTTTGTTGTTGTTGTTGTTGTTGTTTTTATTTCTTTTTTAACAAGTATTAATTGAAATTAATTATAAAAAAAATTTGAGTTGAGTTAATCATTTAATGTCGCAAAAGGCAACTTCTGCGTGTAATTAAAATTAAAATTAAAATAAAAATAAAAATAAAAAAATTTCGATTTTG
>CCAG010023360.1:0-18864 GCA_001077435.1 Glossina morsitans morsitans
CACATTTTTTGTTTGTTGATCTCTTTAGAGTTTCATAGAGTTTAAAACTGGTTCTGGCAACTAGTTCGTTAAACTTACCTTTATTTATTTATTTTTTTTTTTTATTTTTTTTTTATATACATAAATGGACCAGTTAAGATTATTTATTTTTTTTTTTTATAGTTGTCTTTGTAAGTTTTTTCACTCTTCGCTCGCTGTAGCATCAGAAGTAGAGAGAAAAGAATATGACGCGTGTAAATTATACGAAGAGACGCTAAAAAAATAACAATTTTTTATATAAATGCTATGTACCTGGTATGTATTTCGTATAGTAATTATTTTACACGTCAAAGGTGGATATAATACTGGCACTGCTCTACTATTGTTCACATTGCAGTTTATGTTACTTATTCCATATGATGAATGAAACATAAATAGAGATAGAATTTGTGAATTTCAAGATAAAGTACAATTTGTTTGTTCAATTTGTCATCTTTATTGGATTGCATTGGAATAAGACAAAGCAGCTGGTTGCGAAAGGAAAGTACCTAACAATAGCACTAATTATATGATATCAAATGAGAAAAGCGTAGCTAAGATAATGAAGCAGTTTTTGCTTATGTCATCTCGTTCATTGATAAACAAGAATTTCGTTTTGAGTTAGCAGGTTCGGTCAATTTGTCCTCAATTCGTGTAAGAGAGTGACGGTCAGAAAGATGTGAGCACTTGGAAAGAGGTGGTGGTCCACCGAAAAGGTAACACCGAAAATGACCGATAATTTAAGATCATTGTGGTGTGGAAACTTTAGATGCGTCATAGAGTTTAATATCAGGCAGGAAAAAGTTAACTCGAAAACATCTGGATCTCCACAAATGTAATAATAATTAATATAATTTTTCTGATAAGAGAATTTTCTATAAGTTTTCTCAACAACTTGGAGACAGTTTTTTGTAGGTGTTTTACATGGCCACCTGCAACTCCACGGTGTCTGCTGACAAGACGTATTAATCTGGTTCGCCGTAGATGGCACTCCTCAATCCTCAGAAAAGGCGGCCTTACTACTCGTAAGTGGCCAGAATGAGACAAAATGAGTACGGGGCACTTTCCTTGCAACTCTGGGCAGATTCAAGGCCTATCTAACACTACATTAGCATGGAATTTCGAATTTAACATCTGTCGAATAAACTCAAGCAGACTAAATTCCTTAGTTTATGAGTTATGCGCAAGCGGCAGCCAGTCATTTGTAGGACGATCCCACACATAATTTGGAGGATCTTTGCCAAAGCTGAGCGACCAGGCATGGGAGATTGTGTATGATTCAAACTTTCTCCTCTGGGCAATACGAGGTCAATCCAACACTTCTAATTATGTAGCGTCCACGCGATATTCTTTTTGGGGTACCCAACGCCACCACGATTTTCCCCAATGGGCCGTAGACAGCGCCCAGCTACTCAGCCGCTCCAACTTCGATTTTCGGTGCGCTTCGAGAAATGCTTACGGCTATTGCTGGCGCATGCAACGTATCCGACAGAGCATCCTGATCCCTGTATTACATAGTTGGGACTATAATGCTTTTGGGTTTCCGGCAGGGCGTGACTTTGCACTCTTTAGTCACTCATGCTTTCGAACTGTTCGTATTACGGGATTGCCATTCGACTCATTCATCCAAGGATTTTCAACGTTCAAGAAAAGTGTCGATCTAGCAATGGCAGGTACTACTACTTCTTTGGTCCACTTAATTATATTTTCAACTTCGGCATCGATCCTTTTTTTGAGAAAATTGGTAAAGAGCAATAGGAAGTGGCTTATATACGACAATAAGATGAGAAAAAGATCTTAGTGCGAATTGAGGAAAAGTGCACAAACGGGGGTAAAGGTCGGAACGAGCCTAAACAGTACTAGAATTGGAATGGAACGGGAAACAGGAAGAGATACTATGGGCTGCTCAAATGTAATCAGACGGTTGCTTCCATGCCCTAGAGATAACACGACTAGAATTAATTGATAGATAAGGCGTCGCCTTCCATCACGACAATGCTAGATTACGCACATTACTCGGCTATTAAGTTTTGATACATTCATTCCACACAACTCTTCTTATGATGTAAACCCGGATTTTTAAAGAGGTCTTCTTGAATGATTTGTTCAGTTTTTTGGCCAGAAATTATAGAAATTCTCCAAATTTGCCAGAAAAATGACAAAACGTGACTGACGAAAATGCCATACATGTATCTCGTTCAGTAAAGTTAATTTAAAATTAAAAGAAGAATGGGTTTACATTTTGCTGAAAAAAAAAAACCGTAAACGCAATATAATAAAGCAACAATCAATCTAAATAAAAATATTGTTAAACAAAGCAAATTATTAGAATAAAAAAACGATGGAAAAATATAATGAGAACGATAGTTGATTTTTTCTACACATATAAAAAAAGACCGCAGCGACGAAGGGAACCCCACCCAGATAACATTTAACAAAAACAGAACAAAAAAGAACAACAAGAATATTATGAGAAAATCCCATAATAAATAAATGAAACGCACCTTAAATTTTGCTAAAACATAAACATATGCATAAACCTGTCGATCTGTGTAAACTTTTCAAGAAAATAATGTTAAATTGCACGCTGTCAGTAAAAGGAAAACAAGGACAATATTTCCTTTCGGTTCGCCTCTTTGCCGCAATAAATCGAAATAAATTGCATTTATTAACGAAATGGAGAAAAGCTGCTGATTTATGGATTCAATGCTGATATTTATTGGCGCTGACAACAACAAATCATTTTCATATGCAACAAAAATGTTGCCTTTGGCAGCACAAGCATCTTCTTCTTCGGCGTCTTCGTTCGTTTTTGAGAGTGAAAGGTGAAGGGATCCCATTTTCATTTCTTCATTTTGTATTGCGAAACATTTGATGCTTTTTATGAATGGAAGCGAGAAAAAAAAAAAAGAATAAGAAACATTTTTGAAAAGACAAACATTTACATCATATTTACATTTCATGTCGAGCCCAGCCGTGAAAAGATTTCCAATGTAGAAAGAAAATATCGTTTTAAATCCTGAACACAGTGGTTAGGAATACGTGAGATTTTCCATTGTGACGAAAACGTGCTTAAGTCGCAAATAATTTCGCATTAAAGTAAACAAAAAAACGCAAAATATTTTTAAGCTTTTAAATATTTCCTCTCCACTTCCCTCTTAGCGTTACACGCGTACCCGCTATACATCGTCATAATTTTTAAAACGCAACAACAGCGTTAGTATAACAGGTTTGGTATGAAGCAAGTTAGATTCTATTAAAGGCAATAAAAATATTTAAAAAAAACAATTATGATAAATTTGACTTGAAACGAATTTTTTTCGCGTCCGTCACGTTTGCTTTCGCAGCGACTTAATACTAAAAAATATATTGTCTCGAAGGCTTATACGAAAAGAGGGAACATAACTTGCTATGTGAGCGACATAAGATCCGTTATATGTAAGCTGTTATTATAAAGCATGCGATCAACTTCGTAACACAATAAGGAGATTATTCCACAAAGAGCTAGTTTTTTGATTTTACACTTTCGCGAATCTTTCGAGAACGCGACGGTGGCTTACTTATTACATAATGAAAAGGTTATTCCACAGAGGAGTAATAGATTTTATATTTTTGCGAAACGTTCGAGAAAGCAACGATTGCCGGTTAATAACATAGATTTTACGATTTCATGTCCTCGCAAATCGTTTGGGAATGCAGCGATAGCCGTTTTTTTGGCACGAGAGAAGAGACGAAAAACTTAACGACAAGTTCAAGCGAGTGCCATTACTAGATATAGTTTGGAGATTGTCGTCATATCTCATTTCAAAACTTCAAACCTTTAAGGCAGGTGGCTAAGCAATTTGAGACTTGAAAAAACTGTTACTTGTTCCATTATATGGGAGTTCGCACTGCTAAACAGGATTGAGAGTGAAGGGTAACTTTTTTCTATGCACTGTTCCTTGAAGACCTAAGCTTCCCTTTGTTCTGTCTCAACCAATAGTAATACAGTAAGTGGTATAATATCCACTGCAACACTATATCGGGAATTGGGGATTTTATCTTTTCGTTGTGATGCGATTTACGTATAGGAAACTTAAATTTCACGTGCTTCCGAATCGCGTCGACATTTCTTCATAGCCTTATGTATATTTTTGAGAAATATATCAAAACATAGGTTGGTGTAAACATTTCACAATCACTTAGCTAACGATTTGCTGGCATAATTGGCCCCTGGAAAAGTTGCAACTAGAAGTGTAAAAGAATAGAAGTGTGCGGTAATTGTTTTGTTGCTATTTATTATTAATTGTTTTATAAAGATATTATTTTTTTAAAAGTTTATGAAAATAATTTCATTCCATCGTCGACAAATGCCAAATGTCTTAAACGACCTCGCAAGCGTATTCCTTCTGTAAGGGATGGGCTTGGAAAATGATATGGAGAAAGACGGAAAGTTTGCTCATTATTTAAAAGATGCTTTTCAGCCCAATATTGGACCTCAAATACTGAAAAAATCTTGAAATTTGTAGACAGCCCATATCCCATGGATTGGCCTACCAATTTATCTTTTTCAAATTTCATTTTTGAAACCGACTAATCAGGACGTGAATGTTCCATTCTTCAAAAATATTTATCCAAGACTCACTGTCTTATTGTTCATGCAACAAAACTATTCATGACAACCTGGAATTTCTTTTAATCAAAAATCGCACTCAAAGCATTTGCTTAAAATATCTTCTCCTGGGTGAATGCAATCATAGAAGAAGTTTGAATGGGCTTTGTACGCAGCGTCTTCTACTTAGCAATTTACCTTATTTTTGTTCCTTAAACGACTTTAATGAATTTCCCAAGACTATGCAGTTTCCTTTTATTTATTTAAACATGATTTTTTGAAGCCTCTTAAGAAAATCTTCAGATATATTTTCAATTTTTTTTACCGTGGGTAACATTCCACGCACTTTTTGCAATATTTTCTAATGGCCATATTCTGAGCAATATCACGAAGATGTCACAAGTCATAAGACATTGTTTTCTCAGTGATTCCCGGGACTTAATGGCCCTGTTTTATAAGGAAGCTGAAGCATTTTCTTACGAAAATTGAAAAAAGGTCAAGATAAGCTTAACAAGAATGCACATTGTTTTCTTCCATGTGCACAGATCGATCACAATGCCAGAATACACCTTCAAATGTTGCAAAGAAATTGACAAAATTATTTAACCTCATTTTGTAGAGTTTCGCACAATAATATTTAAAAAAAATTCAAAAGAAAAGAAAAAACAAATCTTTGATTATTAATAATTATAATGTGTATACGATGATGTGTGCATATCTCACGTTAAATTTTTATTGTTTATCAAAAAAAAAAAAAAAAAAAAAAAAAGGAAATATTAATTTCTTTAATGTTAGCATGAAATCATGGGAATACTTATTTTTATTTTTCTGTTAAAAATGATTTCATCTTTCAATTGATTGTTGTGAACGTTATACAGCAAGAAGGGGTCTTACTAGATTTGTCCTTTGATTGGTAACATTCAGAAATATGCATCAGAGACAATGTTAATTGGCGAACGAACGATTTTGATTCGGTTCAAGTCTTTTTTTTTCGTGACTGTCTCTTGTCTATCCACATCCACAGCCCTGTATTTGCCAGTAAGATTACGAGATCTTCCTATAAAATGCGGAATAACTGGTCTTGTAGTAGAACACTCCACAAGGCGGGTAATCCTCAACAGAAGAGAATTTATTTTCATTTAGCGCATTTACGCACCACTAGTCCTAGGAAAGGAGGCGCTACTTTATTTATTAATCGAAAATAATTAATTAATGATTAATACGTCAGTTGGCTGCGAAACAAAATACAGCCGACTCGTCTTTTACATGCTCTTTTTTTCATATTTCAATAAATACATGTTTTTACACGATTTTCTTGCACGATTATCTAAGGAGTGTACCTGCCGTGTAACAAAAGAGTTCGGTGTACTTACAATTTTTATGTGTTTTTGTAATCCTCTTCCTCTTCACATGCAAATATTATTAATAATCATTTAAAAATACATTTTTAATAAGTAGTCTTACTACGACTGCAAGGCAACATTGACTATTGAAATGGAAATTTTTGAAAAATGTTGCGATTTAAAATGAAGTGAATGATGGGAGACCTTATTACCGTAAGCCTAAAGCAATTTGAATGTTATTACATCTACGATTTAGTATGACATTCTGTTCGTTGCACCCATAAATCCGCATCGAGTGTTGACTTTTTAGACGTAACTGCCTGCTTGCTCTTTTACTGGAGATTTCTTGCTACTAATCATTGCAGATATCTATTGAATTGGACCTTATTTACTCTCAACATGGTAACTTACTCTCTTTAGCGGCTATTGACAAAACAGATAAATGATGGGACATGGATATAATCCTCAGACAAACACTATCAATAACCAAAAACCATTATCCAATCGACGCAGAGCAACCTATGCACAGCAAATGAAGAGGACCATCTAAAATCGAACGAAATGAAGGCCCATTAGGCCAAAGTAGTGCAAAAGAACGGGAATATTTTTATGTTTGGTACCGATGGCGCGGTGAGAATGACATCAATTGATCATGTTAAAGCTAGTCTTCGTAGAGAGTGTAGACAAGTAGGAGCGGAAAAAGAGGAGTTTCCTTTAATTTATTAAATATTGATACTTCTCAGGATGGGGGGTGCTCTTTCTACTTTACAACATTTTATTCCAAAATAACAAAGTTCGCTTAGTTATCTTTTATTTTTCTTGTTTATAATTTACTGAAAGTTATTCAGTTCAATTTTATGTTTTAGTAAATAAGGCTTTCTGTTTAAAGCATTTTACAATTATGTTCTGTCACTATGGTCCTTATCAGCCAGACGACGTGCCTATAGTTAACAAAATAAAATTGCAATTTGAAATTGCTGGATAGCTATTTTTGAGGTCTATCTAAGAGTTTTTTCCAATCAAGTGTAAGTTTCTTACTTGTGATACCCTACACCACTTAGCAAAGAAGGGTACAATAAGTTTGTGCAGAAGGATTTGAGACAGATAGCGATTCTGAATCGATCTAAGAAGGAAGGAAATTGATTCAGCATCGATTTAAGCTTGTCTGTCCGTCTGTCCGTCTGTCCGCCTTGTACTATTTTGTTCGTTTTGGACATTTGGAATGGACAACGGAAAAGAATAGAAATTGATTTATTCATTGAAAAATCTATCAATAGCATGGGATGAAGTAAATCATGATAATTATATGCAGTACCTTTTATGTATAGACTTCAAATATATTCGATTTCAAGATTGACTGAAGATTTATTAACACTTAACACACACAATACACAACTACAACGGTACGATTTTTTACAATGTGTTTAGAGGCAATTTGACAGGGGCTCATAAATAATTGAGCAAAGTAAAAATCATATTTGCGTGTTCCGTCATATTTACATATCGTTTCGCGGTCGAATCTTTCAATATAGATTATGTTCGCCTTGTAATGTTTAATAGGAGAAAATTTGAGACCAAGTTCAACGTGGTGATTAGAAAATTATTGGATTTTTAGGAAACGAACATTTTTCAACAATAATCAAAGCAAAAACATAATGTTTATCAAGCCGCTTGAAATGATTGCGAAGATATTTCAACAAATTTTCCAATTTTCAATTTTTAAATTAAATTTTGCCATAAAAAGCACAGAGCAGCAGCAGCAACAAGCTCAAGTACGTGCAATTTAACCAGCTTTGGGAATTTTTCTGCAGAAAATGAAAATTGCAATTCTCCAACAGAAAATATTGACTAAGCTAATAAAATGACAGACTTTAAGGCAGACATTATCAAGTACATATATACGTACATACATCCATACATACATACATACATGCACATATAGCACATAGCAACAGATCACACGAGCCGGTGAGGTAAGAGTTAAGAGTTGTTTTTTAAGACGCCTGTACTTACTTACGTACAGCGCGAGTTGATTGCTAGCAGTAAAAATGGCAGCATTTACTGAATGTTTAACAGAAAAAAACAAGAAAAAGAAAAAGAAAAACAAATTGTTATATGAAAAGTGAATTGTTGTAGTGAACGACAACAACGACATACACATCATAACCATCAGGCAATTTATGTAAGTAAATTAATAAAAATCCATATATGTTTTCGTAAGACAGCATAGAAATTATTAACTTACATATCAATTTTATTTAGTAAGTTGTTGACATGAATGGCTTTTGGGTTTTAATGCAATGACATGTCGCAGCGTTTAAGGTGGCATTTTCTTGTCATTAAGATTTGGTTAGACAATCTTTCAATTTTGTTTTGTTAATTGAATATATCTCCTCATGAACACACATACCAATAAACATTGCATCGAGCGCACATACGTGAAGATATCCGTTATTATTTTTATTTCCAGAGGTTTTTTTTTCATTTATCTTTTTGTTTTTTTGTTTTTTTGGTGAATTGAAAGCAACAGAAAGTGAATGTGAATGGCAGGTTCGTGTAAAATAAATTTGTTCAATCAAGAAATATTAACTTGCTGTTAACTTTCGTTTTTGAAAGCCTAACAGGGATTTTGATCAAAAACCAAAACATAATCGTGCACACGTTGTTGGCTTGTGAACAACAAAAAAACAGCAAAAAAAATTATTTGTCTTCATAGGTACATTTGTATGTATATAACCACCGGCCAGTAAATGGCGGGACCGCCACACATTTATTCATTTTATTTATAGAAAGTCCCAAATCTCAAGCGATAGGTATCAAAATTTCTTATCATTTCGATTATTTCTTTACGAGTTACATTGATATTAGTGAGATTGTTTTTGTTTGTTTGATTTTTAAAGAAGGGAAAAACTCGATATCAGTATGTTCGCAGAACATACACACTTTTTCACAGAAAAACACTCAACATTGGCTTGAAAGATATTATAGTAACTCTTGTTTATCCAATGCAACAGTTTGTTGTTCGGGGTTTGCTGATGGTACGTAGTTCGCCCAAGTTAGTTGGCTGCACTAGAGAACATCCAAAAAATTCTTAACAATCGAAACTTGATATTAAACGGAATATGCACTTGGGAGACCTGGTGTCTAAATAGATATCGCGTTTACTTTCACTGACACAAACATCGCACTGTATTGGTGATGGCGAAATTGCATGATTTGAAGTTCGAGTTGTTGTCCCACCCCAGTCTCTTTTTCTCCTGATCTAGCCACTGGCAATTATTATCCATTAGCAAATGTCAAAAAAAATGCTTCATAAATTTGAAAAAAAATGTATAACAAACGAGGAGGTGATTGGGGAAACTGAAGCATCTTTTGAGTGTTTTGACAAATCCTTCCATTTAAAAAATATCAAACTATTAGAGGAATGTCGAACTGATTGTTTCTCTACAGACAAATTTTGCCAGAGATATGCTTTTATTACATAGTCCCGCGACTTATTGATTGACATAATAAATGTACGTAATTTAATTTGGTCTTATGTTTGCGAATTCATGTACTTTCAGCCAAGAGTAAAAGTACAGGAAGTAAAATGTGTATAAGCAAACGAATCCCACTAGGGGTTTGAGAAGAAATGTTAAGTAAAATATAATCAATATAAAATATATTCAAAGTAATAGAGGCATATATCAACAAGTAGAAACATTGGAGTGGGACCCGGCCCACCATTAAATGCCCCACACCATTTCGCTTAATGCAGTTACGACTTTTCAAGAAATTAGGTGCAAGGAAGTGGACGAGAAAGTCGTCCCCTTCCAACCGCTTTCAATAACGTTCGACTTTGGGCGGAACATGGACATATCAATGTACCAAGCTTTATAAAATTATCTCAAAAACTGCGACTTGTAGGTTAAAGACAAGAAAACAAGACAGACGCACAGACAGAAAAGTTTAGATTGGTCGATATAATTGAAGATGGGTGTTGTACACATCTGCATAAACTTAATCTACCATTGCATGTCTAGTGGTGTAGGGTATAAACAAAACAAAAAAAGAAATTACAGTTAGCTTAATAAACGAAATCCAACAAAAAGAAACTAAAGCTATGCCAATAACCGAATAATAATAAAAAAGCAATTCTAGGCTAAGTCGTGCGGAAATTCAAATTATCAGCTAGTAAAGGATTAGCAGGCAGTGTAAAGAAAAACCGACAGGCATGTTGAAAAAGTTTGAAGAAATTGCTTTTCTCATTCTGGACAAGGACTTTGGAGTAATGGAAGATATTCTGACAAGCGTAAAGATTCATATTATAATAGCCTTCTGCAAAGGCTTGAGAGCTCTTGCGTATTTTCACACTACCGCCACGAGAGGTGCTTTAAGTATATCAACAGTGTTTAATTTGATTTGCATAAAGAGCCAAAATCCAATTAAAAAAATTATTTCAAGTCGAATATAATTTTACGTTTTTTTTTTACTTTTTCTTTCTTAGTTTTCACAAGATTTTTTATGTGTAAGTAAGGCTAAAGATTAAAGTAAAGGTCAACTTAAATTAACCAAGCCGATGGAGGCCAAGTGCACGCAAATGCGTAACGCCACCGTACATTTTTTTAAAAGAATGTTTTTTTCTACTTGTTAAGCAGATGAACTGGACCGTCTAACATATGTGGACAATAAAATCATTAACAAAAAAAAATTGTTTTTCGCGAAATTTCAAGCTATTATGAGCTCCGAAGGAGGTACCTGCATGAAATGAATCCTATCTGGAAAGTTGCAGCATAAGGTCTTACCTGTTGGTTTCCAACTCCTTTAGTACACAGATCGATGTTTTCCGAAAGTGTTCATATCCATTTACAAGCGTCAGCGTAGCCTCTCTGGGACGAGGTCTACAATTGTCAATCGATAATTTTCGACGACGAAATCTTTGATTTCTGTCTTTAGCTGTTTGCGATTTCGTAGATAGCTATTGATTGCCTCCCGCTTCGCTGTTCAGCTTAAGAAAGTATTTATGTTAGTTCGCAAGTACTTTCAATCGAAACTTTTTTAGTTAATGTAACCTCATTGAGGCGGCCGTTGGGCAGATAACAAGCTCAGAGCAATTCGAACATTTCTTCCAAGAAATTAATATTTTCAAATGTAGTCCCAATCCGAACCCAACCATTGAATCATATTTTTTTATATTTTGTTTCGGCTTTCTCTGTCATTTTGCAGCACGTCAGGAAAAGAAAACGGGGAGTGTCTCAACAGTGGCGCCTTTTAGTAAAAAAAAAGGGAGAAAAAAAATAGCGGAGAATGTTTTATCGTAATAGGACGTTTTCATAATTCTGGGATACTAACGGAACAAAAAGCCTAAAATTTACTGCAACAAAAAAAAAAAAAACAAATCTATTCACACACTTCGAAGCTTTAATTTCATTTTTTTCTTAAAGCATGATTTTTGAAAATGGCATGCAGTATAACTGCAACAATTTTCATTTTTTTCATTTGAGTTTTCCACAATATATTTCTAAAATAACATTGTCCAGTGAAGCACGTAGGATGTTGTCGGCAAATTAATTTAAGCAGAGTGCCGTTTCTTTGGTCATTCATTCAGATACTAGCCGTTCACACGAAAGCCAACATTTCTAAAAATCCTACGTGTTTCGCTAGCTATAGGCATGCAGATGAAAACATTTTTTTTTTTTAAGTGTAAAGTTTACCAGTTTACCAGTACTCCGTGCCGCAGAGCCCCTTCCGTTTTACACGCCTCGCTGCAATGGCTGCGGTGTTGCCTTGTCTTAACATATCCCAAAAGTAATTGAATATACGGATAACAAGTTCATTATACCATCCTGCCTTCCATCTTAAAAGAAAATTGTGACGGAACCTCCTTTTTCTAGGTAGTTACAGTGAACCTTTATCCCTCGATTATAGTCATGCTTACAGAATTTAATTGCCAAGGTTTAGCTTTCTATGTTGGCTACCGCGAGAGTTCCAATGAGACGGACTTGCAGTTAAATTCATTTAAAATCTCATCAAGCACATACATCTTCTATGGCCCTATCTGATGAATGTTTTTGGTTTCTACTTGTGGAAGAACAAATTTTATTTATGCTTATCCTGCGACATTGGTGTCGGATTCAAAAACAACCCCAAAGAACGACATTTTTTTTTGATATTCATTAACCAGCAAGCTCGAAGAGTATGCAGTTGAAGGGCGAAGTTATGCTTCCTTATGCAATAATAAAGTCATAGAATGGTGGTTCTCTTTAAGTTTTGTGGTTTGAGGCAAGGCACTGCTGGTTGAGAGGGGGAAGCTAGACTTTCCTGAAAAGCTCTATGTGTCGTCTAAGCGCCAAATTGGTTAAGGAGGGCAGGGAAAAGTTTTGAGGTTAATTAGCAAATCAAACTGTTTCTGAAGAATTGCTTATGGTATCTCTCTCTACCTGAATATTCCCATTTCCATTTCGATATTCGTGTACTGCAGGTCCGGATTGTTTAAATAGTATAGAAGAAATTTGTTGTCCATGCAAATACTGAATCGTGGTTGTAGGACAAGTTTTCTATGTTGTCAATGCTGGGTATTAAAAGTAAATTTAATATAAAATTTTTTTCTTTTTTCAATCAATTACATCTTGTTTGGAATTTATTTATTTATTTATTTATTTTTTTTTTTTCACTCTTAATGCTTGTTAGACCCACTGACCAACTCAAAGTTTACAATTTTTTCAGTTAAATTTCACTTTTTTTTTTTTTCTCTGAATGTTGTGCGTATTTAAAATTTTTTTCATTTGATTCAATGGAATTTTCATGTTTGTTTGTATGTTCATGTAACAACTGCATTGAAAGATATATATCTAAACACTTATTTAGGAGAGAAAAAAGTCTTTTATTGATTTTATAAAATTTTAATCTTAAAAAAAAAAAAAGAGAAGAAAATAAGAAAACAACGATAAAGTATTATTGGAACAAGTTTAACTGGATAAAAGTATTCGAGTGATTTTTGTTTTCATTTTTTCTAAAGATTATCTTTTTACATGTATATATATATACTAAAGTCGGACAGTTGTAAATAAAAACATCATTTGTTGACTAAGCATTTTATTAATGCGCCAAAACGTTTCGAAAATCTGTTGGAATGAAACCATCGGAATTAAGTGTAAACGCTTTTTAAGCACAAACTATATTTAACTGACATGACATTAAAATCTGTACACATATTTTTCCCGCTGACCATTTAAAATTGCTGCAAGTTGTAAAATATTTAAGTGAATTTTATTGCCGCATCTTCTCTTAAGAATACATACACAAAGAAACAAGTAGGATTGGTCTAGTGCCGAAACTTGTACACCAGCCATCATTCATTTTATCCTATCAATATCATCGAGCAATGTTGTCAGTTATTACTATTTTGATTTCAAAAATTCAGTCTACGCAAGTCGACGTCTGTGGATGTGGTAGGTTAGGGTTTATTGATAAAACGCAGCAAATACGTCTGCTCTTCTATTCTGGAGCATGCCTACTTTTGCTTTTGTGATGCAAATATGATGTTGTGTACGTTTTGCTACGAAAGTCCGTCCATTTGACCGGTAACCGTTGTGACTCATCATAGTCGCAAAATTGCAAACAAGAAGCTGCAATTAGGCCCAAACATTCCTCGCTTAATTAAGAGTACGATGTTAAAAGAATTCCTACGATTCCTTTCCAGACACGCTTGTAATACTGAAGAAAGTAAAGCAATCTGCGAAACCGCCGACAATTTTTTCAAAACTGCTCTCTAAATATACGTCAGGGCAATCTGCGCGTGCGGTGCAAAAATTGTCGCTAATTAACGACGAAGTTTTAATTCCAATTTATATCTAAACTGTTCCCATTCATTTCCCATTTATTCTAACCCACAGTCGATCGGATTTTATCCTCAATTGTCGACGTGGACTGAACATGAAGGGGATTCTAGTCAAAATCTGGATCGCAGGTTTTTGAAAATATCCTCACGAAATCGAAAGTTATAGGAAGAAGAATATATATTCTTAATCTCTGAAGCATTTTTTTTCGACGTGATCGAAATATTCGAGACGACCTAAGATTAGAATCTTTTATGCAGATTGTTGTACAAGTTCGAGTTCTTTGTTTCATATAAAAGACTTGCAAAAAGTAAAAATCTATTCCAATGAACTATGTTTACTAAGATTGGGCTTACGCTAGATCACCATAATACTCTTAGTCTCTTCTGACGATCTACTGGTCTGTAGGTTCCCGCGTTTGTCTGTCCTTGAAAAGAATAACAATCAACTTACAAATTATACTTCCGACACAATCACGATTGCCTGCCTACTTGGCTCCTTAAAATTAACAAAATGGCTTGGAATTTTTATTCCCAGAAACTAATTCATAGGGTAATGCGCCCATTGCGGCTTGAAAAACATATTTTGACGATTGGATATGTTCCACTAGGTTGGGCTGCTGTCATTACCTATTGCTTTCTCCTTCTCCACTTCTCCCGAGCCATCGTCGTGTTATACATATGTAAGATGACTTTCCCTGACTGATTCGTCGTATGAAAAGATATATATTTATATATGTATGTATATGTTATCGTGATATCTTCACATTAGCTGATTCTAAAGTATCCATCGTAGGGCCCAACAAGACATTTTGTCATATTCGGCCCTAGCTTCAAAACTGCTTTGCTTGAATATGATGATACCTGCATAGAAAATTTGATTGTTCAAGAATCTCAAAGCGCAATATTTTTCATAAGAAAATTTAAAACAGAAAATTATAAACATTTTATTGGTAGTAAACGTTTACATAACGTTCTTCCATAATTCATTTTCTTGCGATTATTGTTAATTAATAATATAAAAAAAGAAAAACTCTTTATGAATATGTTTGTAACGAAATATTTAATACGATTTGTGTTATATGCAAACTCAGAAAACTTGTTTATAAACGTGTTAAAGTTTATTTATATTCGTTAACTTATGCGTTATATAATCGACAGATAGACAGATAGAAACCTGATTCATTATTAAAATTATGAAATGAAAAAAGGAAAAAAATAAACAAAAATGAACCAAAACATAAAATTGCAAGTTAATTACATTTGATTATGTTTCGTATCATTGTGCGATGAAGGAGGGGGGTGGGTGGTGATCTAAAGCAACTTAAGTGCGATACTATCTTGAACTAAAAAGCAACTGCACACTTGCATTGCTTCACAAATTATATACATATTGCGCAGAAGAAGGGGTTAAAGTTTAACTAAATGCCAATGATATTAAATGTAAGCAAAGAAAAAAAAAAAAAGACAACCAACAGCAACAAGAAGAACAATAAACAATTTCCATCTATTTTCAATGCGATTTAGATATGGATTATTTGCACCAACAAACTGATCTTTTTTTTTTTGTTTTTAAAATTTCATAGTCATAACAATGTGATATAAAACGATATGTGCCTAGATGTTGCTTTGTTTGAATATTTATGAGATATTTTGCTTTTTGTCTAAACATAAGCAAGTAACTAAATCTGTTTGATATTGTTAGGTTTCATATATATATATATATATATATATATATAGCATACATACATAATACGCATGTTTACATATAATGTTCTGTTTATCGAACCAAATGTTTATGGATAATATTTTAATAAAATTAGACGACCAGCGATACGCGAATACAATTTTATAATTCTACAATAGAAGTAGAAAATGGCCTAAAGGCCAGGTTTATATAGTCCACGCCAGTTGCGGTAAAAAGATGTTTTAAGCGTATGCGGATGTATGTAGCATCCCCAAAAACTTGAGATAGGCCCACCTTAAGGTTTGATTTTGCTTGTTACTCCGTCTGTCCCTCCTGTTCTCTTGTATTCAAAATGATTTGCATCGGATCACTTTATCGACCCCTTCCCATACAACACCTCTTTCTGAAAAGTTTCTATATGGATAACTGCACTGAAGGAAGTGGTGCAGGCTATCTAATGCTGCTACTTGACCGAAGTACCTTAAAAAAATGTTGATTATAAAGATTTAATATCTTTTTTGAAAAACATTTTCTGTCAGCTCATGACACTCGTGCTGCTCATGTATAAAATCGGTGTGCTTTCTAAATTAATTTATTTATAGTCAGTGGGAAGTCATTATACGGTATTTTATTCCCCAAATATAAATAAATTTTTATAATAAATTTTTTAGTATAATATTAATACATATATGAAGCCTACGTTGCTAAGAAAAGTAAATTGAAATGTGTTTGGAATCCAATACTCAGTATTTACGATCATATAAAAGCAAAGAAAAATATAAGAAAACACTTGCTGCTTGCTTGAAAGCTTAGTTCCGCGATAAAGTTTATAGAAAACCAGCAAGATAGGTTTCAATGATAAAAATATAACAGCTACGAAAAGAAAGTAAAATTCTTTCGATCTATTTATATCTGGGGAGTTCTTGTGAAAATTCGGCAAAAACACACACAACAAATTTCAGAGTGATACCTTCCGTAGGTCGGCAGAGTTTTCTCACAATATTTATTATAACATATGACTCACTCAAGGGATGTGCCATGTACTTGTACTGAAGAAGGGGAAAAAGAAATGGGTGATGATGGCCGCAGTCTAATGGATGTGTGTCCAATCGATAAGTACTTTACCGAATTCAGAACTCATTGTAGCTCCGACCAAATATGACACTAGGAGTTGAATCCGTGGACAACGACGTGGTACTCCTGTCTGCTCAGCTATTGCGTCTGGGGAAATATCGCGCAAAGTTAGTTAGTCAAAGGCTATAAGCAAACTTGTCGGTGAGTATCTATCACTCACGGGAGGCCATGACTAATTTCGTATCACATTTTTTAGATACTTTTCATAGGAAAACTTGATTAATGTGTTGACCAAAAGCCAGCTGTCGCGTAAGTGAATTAAAATTCGACGATTTCGAAACGTTGGCTACAGTAACTCTCACAGACAAAACAAAAACACATGTTTACGACCTACAATAAGTCAAGGTGAAGCCCGCTGTAAGTAGTCGTTTGCGCTTGCGCTAGTTTGGCGGACAATGCAGCTAAGAAAGTTTCTGGTAATGCCACCAATAAAACGTAATCATCTTAATTGCAGGCTAGAACGGTGACGCTATTGAATGCTAAAGCACTTTTGAAGTTTCTATTGCAACTCTATTTTTTGCTTATACAGAGTGGCATTTAATGAATGTGTTTTCAGCACATTCCTGATTTCGAAATAAGTATCGAAATTTGCTTTCATTTCATTGATTTTCTCTGATTTTCATCCATATGGAAGAGTCATTTTCCATGGATCGCATATTTACGTATGAAACCTATCAACTCTTACTTTCATGACTCTTTCCGTTTTCTATAAGAATTGTTTTAAAGCTGGTTAATCTATCACCAATAACTGTGTGACATCAACCACAACAACATGTTATGTTGTGAGGTCATACGTCGTGTAACAGAAATTGAAATCCAGTTTTAGTTTCTCCAATTTATCAATTCGCTAAGTCAATAGTTCAAATCTGTACCGCATTTTTTATTGTTGAGAACTTAATAAAAATGTAATTACACCGTGCACTTGATGCCGATAATTATTGATAATAAAACATTGAAATATTTATTCAAGTTCAGTTTTTTTTCTAATTATAAAAACGATCAATTAATGCGTCTATCACTTATACGTATTACTCGATGAGAATTTAGTGGTTGCCATGTAAAGTAGACTCTCCAGTAATACGGTATGAATTCGCGTCGTATGAGCCGGGTTATTCAGGTTCGTAGGTTGTATAAATACATGAACCGTTCGCCCTCCAAATCGGTTGACTTGCTTATTACATCAAAAATAATTAATTTAAAGACACTACAAGACAAAAGCCTTTGTGGCCGTTGAACCAGGAATATTCTTTTTACTTTTCTAAGCGAGAGAGACAGAAAAAAGAGAGAGAGAGAGAGAGAGAGATGGGGGAGATGTATAAAAATTTGCTAATATATTATTTCTGGACGATTATAATTTTTCCAAGATGTTATAAGAACACTTGCATCACAGGGGCCTTCTGTATTTTTAGTATCAAACATTCCGCCCGAAGACTTTGAAAGCAACTTCCTACACAAATACACTTAATAAGAAATAGATTGTAGTCATAATTAGAATATCCAGTATTTAAGGGTAAACCCTTCGATAAACTTTAGGTCATCTTCTCGTAATTTTTTAGTTTCTCGTTATCTAAAATATCACAAAACTATCGCAAGTTTTGAAGTGATCCTAATCAAATCTGTTTGGTGAAAGTTTGAAATGTTACATATGCCTTCAGTGACTATTGGCATTAAGAAATTAAATTATATATCATTTATATATGTTTGCATGCTAACTGAAGTCAAAAAAAAGGGAAATATTTTTTGAAATCACAATGTTGGCCATTAATGTCTGTTCCAACAAGTCATCAAACCTTTACCTTTTGTTTAGTTTGAAAAGAAATTTCGTGCAGCCATTGATCGATCAGTCAACTGATTCATGACAGTGTGACTAATTATTATTAGTAATGCTTCGATAACACAAATAATAAACAGTATGTATGTAAACATTATGTGAATTACTCATTAAATCGATTGCAGTCATTTCGTATCATCTGATAATATTGTTGTCCATAATTTTCTTTCTCTAGCTTTCATTATTAATAAAAGTCAGCACTTTCTTCAAAATGCTAAAGATCATCGCATGGTCTTGGCGTGGGGGTCAAAGTCTTCAAACTTTCTAATATTTAATGAAAAATTTTTACTTTTCATTTGCCAAAAAGGAAAAAAGTAAAAAATCAGAAAATTATGAACTTTCTCATTCACACAAACAATTTCATATATATATATATATATATATCCACTTGTTTATAAAAAGCAAAAATAACGAAAAAAAAAATTCTGTTTTATTGGTCAGTTG
>CCAG010023364.1:0-26824 GCA_001077435.1 Glossina morsitans morsitans
CTTTTCGTTTGTTGTTTTCCCACCCCCCCCCTCGGCCCCCCCCCCCCCCCCCCTCGTATGTAAAACGAAAAAAATTCAAAACTGTTTTATAATCTGATCATTTGTAACTCACCAATCACTCACGAGTAATGGCGCGCCCTCATTCTCTTATTACATACATACAACGTCCGTGTACCTACATAACAGGTTCGTCTTCCATACGTCAATATCGAAAATCTTAAAGCGCCTCGAAGGCGTGCAGTACAATAAAATAAAATTGAAAGTTTTTCAATTGACGTAAACATCACACAACGGTTGCTGTTTTCACGCATAAAATTGCTCGGATGGCTGCTTAAGAGAACATCAATATTGTAGGAATTTCTTTATTACATGGCTGTTACCTGTAGTCGCCAGTAGACGATATTGCTACCACTGTGAGGTGAGCTCATTTCCTCAAACAAATGTGAATTTTAACATATGCTGCAGTCTGCTTCTAAAGAACTTATGCTCAAATTTTACAAGTTTTCAGTATTTTTTGTTTTTGTTTCGGTTTCTCGAAGGAGGAACATGAAAACTAAAACAAAGGGAACTAAGAATTCTTGATTTCGTAGACAACAAACAGACTGCTATTAATAAATATTCAAACCATCACTTGAAAGGAAGAGGAGGATGTTATCGAAAAGAGTAATCGTAAAAAAAAAAAATATGATCACCCTTGCTTTTGTCATGTATGTATGCATTTAGCGGAAATTTTCCACTACGTAGTTCATCTACTTTGGTTATTAGATTTTGAGTGAACCTACTTTTTTTGTTGCTATCACACCTCTATTGACGTTTATGAACGGAATAAAAACGCGTTTTCATACAAAATATTTTAATGCTTTCAGTTAATGCTTTCTTCTCTAATGGCCTCTTGTTTTTACTTTATTCGCAGGTACTGTAAATGCCAACGGTGAAACCAAACGACAACGAACCTCATATACCCGCTATCAAACCTTGGAGTTGGAAAAGGAATTCCATTTCAATCGTTACCTGACCCGCCGAAGACGTATCGAAATCGCCCATGCGTTATGCTTGACAGAACGTCAAATAAAAATTTGGTTCCAAAATCGGCGCATGAAATGGAAGAAGGAGCATAAAATGGCATCTATGAATATCGTGCCCTATCACATGGGTCCCTACGGTCATCCCTATCATCAATTTGATATTCATCCGTCACAATTTGCTCATTTGAGCGCATAGGACGCGTGGCACTTTTCGGGTACTGGTTAGAGACTCAATCAGTTGTATCAGGAACCATATCAAGCGGCGGCAGCAGCAAGTGTAGCCGGCGGTTATCAGACACAAAATTCGCAAGATTTAACTAGCGGCAGCGGCGGTAGTGGTGCTGGTGGTGGCGCTGGTGGCGGTGGTGGTGGTGTTAATCCTCTATTCGCTACTGGAACAGCAGCAGCGACCACATCGAATGCCGATTGCGTTAAATATCCGCAAGAGTTCTGATCTCAAGTTATCATTGGTCCTCAACAAAGGCTGTCATACTCTGCGGACAGTGAGAATGAATATCGTTATCGCTGCAAGCAGGAGCAGGATTTACACGGTGGAGATCTAACATGTCTGACGACGGCCGATCCACAAGGCTTAGAGTTACGTGACGATAATGAGATCGGCTGCAACTTGTACTGCTGCTAAAGGTGCAAAAAGAACAACAACAACAAAACAAAAAAAAAAAAAACAAAACAAAAAAATTGCAAAAATTTCTGTCTTCTAAGCTAAGATAACAACAATTTTTGCTTAGCCGCTGTTGATAGCTAATCTTATTAGAAAACGTTTTCTAAATGAAACATAAGATGTTCCGAATACAACTGATATGAGGTTAAGAAAAGCAAAAAAACGAGCCTTACTTTTTCCAACACAACACAACAGCAACCTGCTGCTTCATTAGAAACGTCAACAAAGCTTCGAAAGAAAGCCAAAGGTTTTTAGTGATCACTCATAGTATCAGCTCGTTTTTGTTGGCTTTTAATACTGGCGTTGACAGTTGCACGAGTTTTTGAAATCAAAATTTGGAAAACTGTTCGCAAATATGACAACAACTTTTTCTCAAATTTTTTTTTTTTTTAATTTTTTGTTTGCCATTTTTCATCAATAGAAGCCGGTATTGTAAGCCAACATTTTTCTCTCTAAGCAGTATTCGAAAAGCCTTTAGTTATTAAGTTAACACTATTAGCATAATTTTTAATTTATTGTATTGTGTTTTATATCAACGCTCCCATCCTGCTTAGGTAGGCGTGTTTTTCTCACTTATTTGTTTCGACTTCTGGTTAAACACCTGTTACTTATTATTATTATTATTATTATTATTTATTATTTTCTTTTTGATTTCTATCGTCTTCGCGTACTTAATTTCATTAACAAGCAATTTGATTTTAATTATTAATATATAAAAAAAAAAAGAAACAATTTTGTTGTGT
The DNA here is from genome assembly GCA_001077435.1 of Glossina morsitans morsitans. Classification (NCBI taxonomy): domain Eukaryota; kingdom Metazoa; phylum Arthropoda; class Insecta; order Diptera; family Glossinidae; genus Glossina; species Glossina morsitans. The sequence goes on from CCAG010023364.1 coordinate 2,451, forward strand.
TTTAAAATTAATTATTAGAAAAAAAAAAACAATCTTTTAAAGAAACTTTTGAAATTAATTTAAATTTTCCATTTTACTGTAAATTATAATTAAATATTGTTCTGCTTCCTTTGGCTCTGTTATGCTTTATAATAATTTGAGAAAATTAAAAATTCGCTAAACTAATTAAGAATAATTAATTAAAAGATATTATCGAGAAAAAAAATTTGAATAAAAACAAATTCGGGTGCACAGGGCTTTCTTATTTTACCCCATAGATTAAAACTAACATCATCTCATTTTCGTTCGTAATACATTTGACGATGTCATTGCAATGTCAATTTGCTTCAGTTAATTGAAAATATTCGCTTTAACACGACTATGAGCGAGATATGCATAGCGTTTCCCGTTAAAATTTTTGATTTTAATCTTTTCATCTATTCGTTGCATTGTACAAAGTCTTATTAGTTTATCATTTTTTTTTTTTATTTTTTTCTTTTTTATAATGTGTTTGCAATAAAAAAAAAAAAAATAGAAAATTCATATTTATAAACAATTGGCGGTTAGTTCATAAGTTACGGTTATGTGATTATTTTGTTTTGTATGTATGCTTGTATGCGTGTGTACGTGTGTGTTTGTGCATGTATGAAAAACATATATAGAGAGTAATTAAGCAACGAGAGAAGGGAAAATAAAGAAATAATAGTTACATTTGCCTATCTATCGCCTCTGATCCTCGACATTCTTCAACTTTGCTCTACACTTCTTGCCAGACTGACAGAACCGTGTTTGAAGCAATTGAAGCCTTCAGATTATCTTTTTAATAACACTAATGCAAACAATTTGCATTCATTCCGTACTTGAAAATAATTATTCTTTTTCTGAAACTTACGCGTTTGCTTGATTTGAAGTAAAAAAAATATGTTATTAACATTTTTTGGCCTAAATGAAAGGTAGTAAAAAAGTTTTATCAACGTGAAGAGGAATGTTGCGTATCACCTGCCGAAGAGTGATGGGATTGAAGATTGTCGCATGACTTTCTGAAATTTCTCAAGAATTTCTACGGGAAGAGGAAAGTTAATCACAACACTACGGGAAAATGTTCACTCTTTTCTTTCCTTTTATTTCTCATTTCCTTCGCTGAACTGACAGTCTGCGCATACTTAAGAATGCTCACAGATGTGCAGTAGACATTTTAAATGGGCCCAGTATCACATCGGAATCAGATTGAAGTGATCGTCGGGTATCTACTGCGTCTTTGAAGAGAAATGAGAGATTTAGTGACTTTAGTGATTCTCAGTAACCTGAGATTTTTTATATTCGGTGAGCAGAAAGTTTTCTGAGAATTTATGCTTTATAAAGCAAACATTTCCGTGGACTGCAGCAGTCAAGAAGTGCGGTCATATCATACAGGATCAACCATTTTAAAGATCCGAAAGTAAATTCTGATTGAGATCTGGATCAATATATACATAGTTGTACAGGGCACAGGAATGTGGCCTCTTTAGTGGAAGGAAGGCACAGCAAAGTTTTAAATTGATTGGGGGCGCGCAAGTGAACTCTAAGAAAAAGTTCTGCGCAGATATATAATTTAATACATACCTCTCGATACTTTTTTTCCCATCTCGTTCTATATAGACTTTATTATCTCCAGTCCTGTCATAATTTTTGTTCACATTTCAACTACTTTGAAAAGAATAACTACTTTTTTTTGAATGTGGATGACTTATAATTGCGTTCCATATATATTCGGAATACACATACCCCTAGCGGTACTTAGGTATGTTGAGTTTGTGCGGATGTACTCAAGACCCAGGAGGACTTGAAATAGGCTCACCTTTTATTATACCGATTAACTTAGAATTACTTTTTGAATCAGTCTAAGCTTGTCTGTCCGCCTGTCTGTCTTTTTTTTGTGTTAAATGCGCTACTTTTTGCGATATTTTGATGAAATTTTGTATGCTGATGTGTCTTGGCGGAAGAATGAGCGGTTTTGAAAATGTTTCTGATCAGACTACTTCTCATATAACATCTTATCTTGAGAAGTCGTTGGTATCCTGCGGCGCATATTTTTTTTTTTTTATATTTAAAAAATTTTTCGTGTTTTACCTTTTTATAATTAAGAAAGCATCAGCGGTCCGATCAACTAGTATTATAAAACCTCCGAATTATCATAGCCCTGCTATTCGGCTGTTTAAGTTTCTTACTTTCTTTCTTTCTAAAGCGAGCGTTTGATCATTTTGGATTAATTTCTGTGTTCAACTTTAACTGACTTGTTAAGACTTGGTATGAGGCAAGTTTTCTTCTTAGACGTTTTTAAGAGTGACAAGTCTAGATACAAGTGCTCATATAAAGGGAGAACACACCCTAGTTTTTGTCAATTGAAAGGCAAGTTAATGTTCTCTTTCTAAATTCCTTACAATTCTGAGTAAAACTCGTACATATTCCTAAACTTGTATTGATCAATATGTTTATTAGTATAAAAGAAGGGTTTGTAAGGACTTCTTCCTGTCTTCAATTGAAACGCAAGTTCGCGCGTTTTTCTTAAGTATTTTTGGGATTATCTGCGTATCAGGATATCTGTGTAAAGTTTTTTAGCACTCATGAGGTCTTCATGAATGTCGAGCCCTCTATAGAGTGGCTCCGTAGAGTTTTCAAGGGAAATTTCAATGGCAAAAGTAGCACATCGACTTTCTTCGGAGTCAGATTTAAGTATCATAAGAGATATCTTGCTAATGTTAAGAGAAATTCCTACGATACGATGATTATATGATTTGTATTAGATCTGTATAATAGAAAGTAATATCAATGCCTGTCCTTAGTAATGTAAATATAAACTTTCGAATATAAATATAAATATTTAATACATTAATGCTAAGGTTAGTGTATCGTCCGAACGATGTGTTTTTTTAGATAATAAGATCATTAAGATATAACTTTATTATAAAATTGTTTGTCTAGTAAATCGTTTAGCCGAAATTTGCATAAAATATTTGTTTATTTACGTATTGTTTTTCTCATAATAATGATTTATAATTTTTTTTCACCATTTCATACGAAAAAAAAAAAAAAAGAAATAACCAAACATAAAAAACAAACAAATCATAAATAAATGTATATCATATAAAACTGTAGATGATAACAAGTGGAGTCCAACAAAGTGGAATCCTCTTGTTAAAATGATAAATTTTGAATGGAAAATATATAATTTTCGGTTTAAGCCGAATCTCGAATAGCCATTACGAACACTTCTTCATTATAAACCGCATTATTAGCAGAACAACAAATTTTGTATATATAACATATATAGCCGTTGAAGTAATGTTATGGATTAAAAAACAAAAAAAAAACAAAAAGAAAGAAAATTGTAAAAATAAGAAAAATAAGAGTTAAAATAAATTTTAATTCTTTTTAGAGCAAAACTGTGTTGCATTCCATGTAAATTTAATAATAATTGAAAAAAAATATATATATATATATATGAGATAATTGAATAACTAAATTGTAATGTAATGGATCATAACTTAAGATAGTACTACAAAGTCTAACGTTTTTCGATATAATAATAAATAATGAAATACACTTTAAGTTCACAGATACAATTTGTTATCAATAATAAAAGCGAAAAAAAAAAAATTATGTATAGTAACGTAATACTCTTATGAATAAAATCTCTCTATATTGAATTGAAAAATTGAACAGAAAATAAAGAAAAGAATAAAAGAATTTTCATTGAAAGTGATTATTTCAAAAATCTAAACATACACATGCGATTTTCATTTTATCGGAAATGTGAACGAAAGTTATGCGCGAGCTTAAGAGTGAAATGCTCACCTTTACAACAGACAAACTGGAGAATCGAAATCGAAAAAACTCTTAAGCCCGTGGAGGGAGCATACAAAAAAATTTCAAATGCACAATACTTCTTTAAGACAAGCGAAAAGCTCTAAGGTCGGTAAAGATTTCATTAGAAACTAGAGAGCAAATTAAACGCTAAAGAAAAGGACTGATAATTAGCACAGCACTGTGGCGATGAGATAACGATTTCAATAACTTCGATGGTATCAAGCAGGACAAGAGATGCAGCTGTAGCAAGCAAAGACAAAGAAGCTTAATTAGTTTATAAAATTTTTTTTAAGATCCATATTTAGCTTCCATCAGCAGAGGTCAAGATGCACTTCTCTTCACTACAGGATCGCATTTATTTCCTCAACTGAACAGTTGCTCACTCGATGGCTCATGAAAACTTTTACAATTTCATTTTCCATCTTTCACTTTGACTAAAATTTGTCGATACAATTCACAAAAGTTCCCTTGAAAATCATAAAACTTAGCCTTCTCCTTACAATTTCCTGCATTTTATGGTCACGGGTAAGTGGTGTTCACCTTAAGGACTCCGAATATTAATTCCTTTTAGGAAATTCGTAAAGATTCATTTTGACTTGATCTCTTATCTGATGATATAAGGTTCTAAGATATATGTGAAAGAAAAAGTGTGGAATTATAGTTATAAACATACAGTTGTTTAGTGTTTGGTGCAAACAAGAATTCAATTTTTATCTCCAATAACCTTGAATTCCAATTTTATCTCCAACACGGAACGTAACTTGACACTATGCTTGCTTTTCAAATCAGAATTTAGTAATTTTTTCCAATAATACATACGAGTCGCCCTGTTATTCATGGTTGCGATTCAGACTAGAATTTTTATTCTTGTAATGGCATCATTGACCACTAGGTGACACAGTTATATTATACATATAATATAAAACGTACTTATGCCCAAAAATATTGGATTATAATGCACAACAAACTAACCCTTTTTCTTCTTCTTCTTCTCTTTTTTTAGGAATTTTACAATTTTCCAAAAAATATTTGAGTCATTCTGTAATCTATAATTATGACACAGACTACAATATATATTTTCATATCACACCTAACGGCCTATAGATGACACTTATATGTTCATTAAACTAAGTAATGTTTAAATAAAAGATTTGCTTGACTACTCGTAAGTGCCCGGGTAGCTCAGTCGGTAGAGCATTGGACTTTTAATCCAAGGGTCCAGGGTTCAAGTCCCTGCTCGGGCGTCGTTCTAGAGAGCACTTTTTTTACTTTTATTTTGCTTTTGTAGACGAAGCATGTTTGTCATTTCATTCCTTCCTTCGTTCGTTCTTTCAATGAAAATTACCTAAAAGAGAAGAGAATTCGCTTATCGGCGGACAATAGCCGAAAAATGTGAATTAATTGACAATCGTTGTTCTGGTTTGCACCCTACTTTTCTGGCCAAAGACAGCAAAAAAGTACAATACAATACTTAAATATTTGATGAAAACTTTGGCAGATTGCAATTTGAATGTGAAGTTATTGAGAATGCGTTGTGCTGAACTTTCGTTCGATCTCGTTCATAACATTGACTAACACCTTCTGCCATACTTTTCTTAGAATTAAGGGCCCCGTATCCTATTTGTGTGTTTATCAGACAATGCCTGAAAGACGGGTCGAATAGATCAATTACTCGTCAACACAAGTCAACAATTTCCTATGATGTGCAACGGAAAGGCAAGGCGTTTTCTTTTGCCTAACAATACTGAATATATTAGCTCGTATTGAAAATTCTCCGCAGTGTTTTCCGCAGGATTGTGTTGATGCCTGTATATTGGACAACACTGACCTGATTGTCTCGAACGAGCACATGCTTAAAAAGTGACATTTCAGCTTACATTTTTTGTAAAGATAGTTTTCTATCTAATTCTTGATTTGAAAACGAGTGAAACGTCTGAAGAAATACGCTATGTGATGTTTTTTTTTGCTACAAAAAAGGTAAAAAAGCTGCAAAGAAAAAATTTGCGAAGCGTACGGTGAGAATGATGTGAGTAAACGAAGGTCCCAGAGGTAGCTATATGGATTCCGTTCCGGAAATTCCGATGTCAAAGGCACACTTCGCAATCACTGAAAAAGTCGATGAAATTATGCAAGTTGTGGAGCCAGACAAGGGGGAAAGCTTTCAGAAAATAGTGGAGGCACTAAACAACAACCACATGACAGTTTGGAAAGAGCATTTGAAAAAATCAGCCTACAAACAGAAGCTCGAAGCCGTTTCAATATGATCCATTGCATGTCAACTTTGATTGGAATCAAAACGAGCGAACAAGAAAATTATATCCACCTACGACCGAACCTTCTAAACCTACTACCGCCTTCATCTTACAGTAGAACATACAAATTTTTATTATTGTATTGTATACGTAATCAAATATGATTAGCGCGAGAATTTGCTGCTGCTCAAGAATATATATACTTTATGAAGCTTCCTTCTAGGTGTTTGCAAAGATTTGGACAATCTTCGAATTTTTACACCTCAAGCGCTATTTTATAAATCTAGTATGATGGATAAGCGAAGCAATTTTGTTTATGAGAAAGAATGAGAAAATGAATGAAAACATTTTAGGAATTGAATCTGAAGAGCAAGACAACAACTTATGACTTGTATAACACATGCCACTGATTGCTAATTATACCAATAGTGCAGTCAAAAAGATAAGTAAACTATATTCTGCTTAGAGCAAAAAGACTTCATGTAGCTTTTCCTTAACTGCGGACCAGTTAAAGTGGCAATTGTGGGTATACGGGGCTCGCTATTTAAAAAACTTTTATCTGCTGGATTCAGCTAAGAGTATCTATACATCTGCTATCAAGATTACGTTTTTCTCCGGCCAGTAAGCAGAAATCGCAAGATTACTTGTCAGCTGATAGCATGCCAGCGTTAGTTAGGGGACACTATTTTTGCAATAAACTAATAAATGACCTTGACAAATATGCCTTCACTGTCAGTTAGTCGACATGTCTCCAAATAAAACAAATGTTCGCTCAATTTTTATAAACCTGTTCAAGTTGAGGCGGAGTCGCCAAGGCTTGTTTTCCGGCAAACATAACTTTCTTACTTATTTTCTCCTATTATGAAATTTTTATTTGTGTCACTGTAGCTAGCATTAAAATATATATAAACTCTCTAATTGAATTCTCATGGAATTCTCACCTCAGCTTTTTCATTTTTTCACACACACTTACACTTTTGACACACTTAAAAGCAAATATCACGACTGCGTTGTTTAAACAACTTTTCGAATAATAAGCGGAATACAAAAACGGAAGAATATAAAGGCTCTAATCAATATTTAGATTTAAACGTATTTCCAAGTTCACATATAGAAAATGAACAGCAAACGCAGCAGCAAAATCATCGCATAATCAATTAGCGCCCATTAGAAAATATAACAAATAACTAAAGTAACTAAAAGTAATTTTTGAATTTTAATATTTATCATTTTCATACAAGATTTCATAATATATATATATATATATATGCACTAATAAATACCAAGCAAAAAAATTATATTTAGTCGCGACCGAATCTTTTATACCCATCGCTTCTTAGTACAGATCAATAATATGTAGACTTTATAGGATTTCTGGAGTTTTTTTTCGAACGCTGCGAACGTTTTGACAAGAGAATAAAGTGTTATTGTTCAATAATATCAAGGAGATCTGGTTGATTCTTTCCACTTTTGCACAGGTGCTGTAGAATCAACCATAGAATACAAACGCAAAAGTAAAAATAAAATTAAAAAAAAGAATTTTTTAATTTTTGAAAAAGGGGTGATCTCAGTCTACACTGTATTGCGAGAACGACGTTACATAGGCAGGCAGGCAGACAGACGGACGGACATGCTCAAATCGGCTGATTAAAAATATAAACAGTTTATGTGGTCTTTAAGAATTCCCCCTGACTACATAGAGAAGAACTTGTTTTAGTAGAATTATGGGCTATACATTATATCCACAAAATTCCATTTGCTAATCTTGAATTATTTATATTAAAATATATCTTCTCGTTTTATCCCATTGCTTTGAAAATGTTATAGCAGAGGATCGTTAAGTTTTATATAGAAACATAAATATGTTATTATAAAAACATAGGTTAAATGCATTCATGACTCCATCAAATTATGCAATTATACTAATTTTTCATTCCATTTGCAACACCTACTAAAGCATATTCAAAGCCCTTGAAACTATAGTTAAGTGTCCTACAAAAAAAAAGAAAATTATTAATCTATTTAATTATACCACTCTTCCTCTTTGTTAGACTAAGCCTGACAAAAACACACTTGGTACAATCCCGACCAATTTTTCCAAAGATAAACCAAAATAGACCAATTTTCCTGCAATAGCGTGTGCAAAGAAAAAGAGTTAAAAATATAATAACAAAGCTTAACAAAGCGATTTTACGTTTCAATCATCGAATCGACTGAGTGATATTCACATACTTAATAAAAAAAGTTGCGATTTTTATAAATTTGCTATGTTCCGTTAAAAACAAGCACAAGCATGATTTTTTTCCATATCTGAGCATTACGCTCTCCTAATATCGGGACGTGACACCATCTATACTGCCGACCATTAGTTAGTCATCTTGCGAAAGTTGCCTACGAGCCATTTACCGAGGGTTTACTAAAACGCAAAGGCACGCCGGGGACTTTATCCATGCTATGTGGTGGTGAATGCGTTGACGCCGCTAGTCCTGCGTGTGTTACTATGTAGCCAGCAATGTCCTTTAGCAAGGCAATAAACGCAATTATACCAAAGTTAACACCCAAGCAGCAATTCTAACTGGATTTAAGTATAAATATTGCGTTATGTGAAATATTCCTCAATGGTGGGTACACATGTCTTTTGCCTGTAACTTTTTTGTCATCTATTCCAAAAAAACTTGCTCACCCAATACTCGCAATCCTTCATGGACGTCATGGTGCTTGGCTGGTGAAATAAAACAAAATAAAAATTCCCTTGGGTGCATGAACTTCATACACCTGTTTTCTAAGAGAGAGTGTGAGTCGTACAGTACCTACAGGGCGCTGAATAAAACTGTGCCGGCCTCAATTGAAGCCTTGTCTTTAAGCTATGCGGCATCGTAAAAATGACTACATTGACGCGTGCACAGTATAGTTTCTTGTAGCTTTGATTAGATGTCGTTCTGCACCAAAAGAACGCCATTTAAAAGGGTCACACTATTATGTTATGTACAAAATCGATAATTACACAATAAGTCGACATCACCAATAGCCCAAAATTACTGAAAATCTTGAGGTACAAGAAGGAAAGTATTTACATTATATATATACATATATATATTTATCCACATGAATGTACATAAAAAAGGCCGGAGTCTTTTGTTTCGTTTTTTTTTATTTTTTCACTCATAACCCCCGGACAGTATACGCTTGCTTGCACTCCTGATCAGCATCAAATTTTAAACTGATTTAAGAATGTTCGCCTGTCTGTTGTGTTGCCTGTGGTAAACATTATCCTAATCGCAAAAAAAAAGCTATCGGCTTCAAATTTAGTTGAAAGTTCTTACGCGCAGGTTGTTACCGAAAATGAGCCGAATTGGTTTAAGGAACACGCCCACAGTACGATATAACCTGAAACCACCTCTGCTCCCAAAAATAAAAAAACCGTTTTAGGCATGAGTGTCAGTCTGTCTGTTCATTTATCTGTTAATTGTTGCGGTAAACAAGCATATGGTCGCGAAAATGGAGATATTTGCTTCAGACACATGTTACACGTTGGCACTTTTATTCTACAAAAATAGAAAAAATTTACTGCGCCCACACAATGTTACAGAGTTCGGAAATTTAGTTTTTTGCTTTCACTTTAGTCTATTTTACCAATAATGGTGATGGGTGTAAAGGATTCGTTCGTGGCCGAACATAATTTTCTTAATTGTTTACTTTTTACCTTAAATGTGCAAAGTAAAGCAAAAATAGTAAGTTAACGATGCACATAGTGTAGTAATAGGAAATATTACACAATAAGAGCAGTCAACAACTCTTAAGTTATCTGATTAATGAGGCCTGAGATTTCCATTTTATTTACTTATGTATACATACATATATATATACATATATGTATGTAAATAGATACTGTATATACATTTATATATATATATATATACGCAAAGACTATATATATGTTTATATATATGTACATTTGTCAACAATCAACGATAACAGTAATGATAAAAACCCAACGACTTAATGAGAAAAAGCATAAGTGTCACCACGCAAGATAGACATATCAACGCAAGCGAACGTACTAACTGATAAATGGGGTGTTGAGCGCTTATGGAAATATAAGTATAAAAAGGATCAAAGTATGAAAAATCAACTACCAAATCGTAATATTGTACTTCATCTGCAAAACAGTAAGGAAGCTAAACGCGAAAATGCTTGAAAAAGAGAGCCAGAGAGAGAGAGAAAGAAAGAAAGAGAGACACAGAGAGAGAGAGAGAGAGAGAGAGAGAGAGAGAATTTGTTAAAGAGAGAAATTTTACAAAGCTAGAAATCGAGGAATTTGTTTCTTTGGGAGGGGGGAGGAAGGCCCTAGTAAATATAAATATAGTCAATATTTCGTTTATTTCGCGACTCCAATTCAAATCGTTAAACAATGATTAGTAGTCGGAAATAAAATAATTTCAACTCTATATATACACATTTATATATCGATATATATATATATATATATGCACATGTGTATGCCTTACTGAATGGACGACCATGAAGATTTTATATTTAATAATTTTCGCCCTGAGAGGAGAGAAGCAGCAAGCAAGTTTTCAAATAATATCTTATAGAAAAGGTTACGTGAATGCTGAGAGAGTTAGATTAACGCAACGATGAGAGCAATTGAAATATTTAACCTAAAACCTAGTTTTATAACTGGTTCTCCTCATCAGTTGGTTGTTTGTCGTCTATTTGTTGTTTGGCTTATTTGAGGGTTACGGGTTACCCTCGCTTGCACGTGTTGTTGTTGCTGCTGTTGTTGTTGGTTTTATTGTAGTAAAGGCCGCATGAGTGCTGAGCGCATCAAGCGTATTAAAATATGTCAGTTTCGTATTTGTCGTTGAGCAAGCAAGTAACTGAAAATAACAGCTTAAGTATTAAATGCAGTTGTATTAGAATCATCAATGTATAGGACACGATTCACAACCGGAAAATATCGCATTCACCGACGCTACAAGCAAACAAATAAGAAAAATTGTATTAAAAAAAAAAAAAAAGAAAAACAGGAAAGGAAAATTTATAATAATTAAAGTTGAACATCGCGTTTGTATTCCAATTTGTGAAAATTATTTTTAAATTTACGAAACTGATAGAGATTAACAATAACAAACTTACATTAGGCTTTATATTGTAGTCGCTGTTTCAAATGCCGCAGTGCAAAAGAAAAAAAAAATCAATGAAAAGTTCCAGGGAAAGCCGCTTAAAGCAATAGCATAGAGAATGACGGGTTGACTTCTGTAGGCTTAAGTGGTAAGAAAATTTTTGATAATTTGATTAAACTTGTGTGTTTTTGTGTAAGTGTGTAGTCATATGAAAGTGGCTAAAATATTTTTTGGTGTTTTTAACGTGTATCTTAACTGCGCATGTGCGATCCCTGTTTTTTAACATGACTTCATAAAAGGACCTAAAATTTGCTGTAATGTTCTGGTAACGTGGACTAGTGCTGGTTGAACGGCAACGGCTAAGTTTTATAGCTATTTCGTTTTTAGCTATCGTCTGCACTCGTTTTATAATGCACATCAATAACAACAAAAAAAAAAGACTTGAAGCTAGGGTTACCAGATATCTAATGGATCGTATTCTTATGAGTGAAGGTAAAGCAAATCGAATACCGTTAATACAGTTGAAAAGCCTTTCATTAGAAACCTTGAGAATATCAGAAATCCTTTTCAATCAATTCGCAATCACAAACACTGATATTGGAGCATAACTGAAGCTGTAAAAATCTATGTTGTATTTTCTTCCCTTTAAATAGAGGGAAAAGCGAGTGAAATGGGAGTAAAACTGTCTTCCGGAAACTGCCACACATACATCTTCTGAAACGTTGTCTTATATCTTTCATTCATATATGTCATATATGATACTATCGTCTCCTTTCTTAAGCTTAGTTTTTCAACTGTGTATAATAAAATTGTTCTTTAAAGTTTCAGTTAAAGTGGGCGTAGAAAAAGTTCAGATATGAAGACTAAACCAGACTTTAAGTATTTGATTATAATAAATTTAATTTGAAGGTTTTTTCTTTTCTTGTTACACATTTATATAAAAATTGGTAACCTTGCCCAGGGGTCTAATACACTAATACCTAGACTATTTAATTTGCGTACATGTAGCTGTGTGCCTGTTTGTGTTTTATAAGTGCGGAAAAGGATATCCCATTGAAAATTTGTACCAATTTCTCCAGTAATTGCAAATGCTGATTACTACTGAGATGTCTCGTAACATTGTCTTCAAATGGAAGCAAATTAAAGAAAATTTGATTATTCGCTTAAAAGAAATGAAAATTTAATTTCCAACACAAGGATGTGTATATCTTTTCATATTTGAATTGAATATCCATATACACATATATATATATATATCAGCATTACACTACTATATATGTATATTAGCACTACGCTGTAAAGCTGAAGGAAATTATATTTAGGCTTTTCAAATAAAATAAAAAAAAAAAAATACAACCCTCTCTAGTAATTGTCACGCATCTACTGGCCATAAATGTGTATGTGTGCATAGCTTTTGTATTCAAGTAACATAAAAATATGGCGTCTCATCAAATGAATTTTTTTTTTTTTTTTGCTTTTTCCTTTATTGTTCCATTTGCAACTGCATGCATGTGTTTGTGTTTAAGGTCGTTCTTTCAATAAAATGAAAATGATACCAAATCTATACGGATTTTTATATATATATATATGTGCATGCAAGTGTAACACAATTCTTTGTTCTCTTTTAATTCGATTAAAGTCTTCAATGCACCGATCAAATCGTCTATGTATTTATTATATACATAGGCACCGACATAACTGCAGTATTTCGTTTTAATGAAATGAAAATAATTTAAAATTATTTCTTGTTAACCAAATCTAGTACAATGTGCATTCGAAAAAGCGCCCTTTAGCTATACGCTCTTACAACAACCACCTCTTTACTGTGTACATATATAACAAGAACACATATTCATAACTTTCATTTCCTTTTAGAACCGCACCCAGTTAAAGGGGTCTGCTGCTTGCATAGCTGAAATTTTCCAAATATATACACATAAATACACACACGTACATACAAATAAACACACACCTGCACACACAACGCCTACAGTTACGTACATTTTAAATATTAAAGTTTTTTTCCCAAATTTATTGCCTAAAAAAACGTAAATTTATAGAGTGGATTATGTGTATGTGCGATATGCAAATATGCAGGCGATTTTTCGTATTGTCACGATACCGCCAAAGGCATGGCATTAAAACATTAATATGGAAGGAAAAAATACGCAATTAAGAATTTTTTACTTGCCCTTAAATTGTATTAAGAAACACACTTAAGTTTGAATTGTTTTTCAAGGGACCTCACTGCTTATTGAATAAAAATAGATGAAGAAGCTCTTAAAATTTTTCATCTTAGAGATATTTCTCACTCTTTTTGATTTTAAATAAACTCTACTTCTTCCTACTGCCCTAACTACCATCTTTCTTAACCATCGCCGAGCCCTTACATATAGAGCCGCTAGGTCATAAAAAAAAAAAAACGCTCGACAAATGGCTTGGTGAAGAGATCTTATATATATTCGACGAAAATTTACAAAACAAAAAACAGTTCTTTATAGACATCTGGAGCTACACTGCATCGTTTACAATTATGTGCATATATGTTGAACAACTCAATAAGCTGCCTTAGAATATCTGTATTATTTTCTACAATGGCTAACTATTCAGCGCCTTCTGACAACTTAACAATCATACTCCCGGAATCGAGGAACTAGTTTTTAATATTCTTCTTATTATCGGTCGGTTTTTCTTATTACTAGCGGGAACACCACTTTATTTCCAAATATTTTTTTTTTTTTTGACTTAACGAATCATTCAGGGGATGTCCCTTATTTGTTTAACACGTTGACGGTCAGATAGAAGAGAGGAAACAGAAAGAAGTTGGGGGTGGTGGCGGCCCCTTAGTAGTTGCATGCCCGATCGTTAAGTGTTACGCCTTCACTCACTGAACACTCACTATAGCTGCGACCAAAGACAACTCTACAGAACTTCAGATTTGAATACTGCGAATACTGACTCTTTAGTCCCCGTCGTTAGTCGCCTACTCAGGCGGATTTAAAAGAAAACAAACAAAAACATTATATTCGCTTGCGACTGAATCTTTTATACCCACCACCGTCATTCCGAAAAAAAGAAAAGAACTAAATTCTCATACACATACATTTAGGGTGTGCACGGCTCATTTTTTCTATTTTCAGAATAAACGTGAAAGTTTATATCGTGTATGTGTGTGCACATTATGAGTGACAAGCAAAGAATACACAAAGCGGCTCATTATCAATACCAACCTGCGTGCAAGAATTTCCAATGTTTCTGCCAAATTTGAAGGCGATCGGTTCATTTTTATGGCCAGGAGAATGTCTACAACAGACGGACAGATGGACATGCTTAAATCGATCCACAGTTTGATGATGATCAAGGATGAATATACTTTACGGGACCACCCGGAGCTCCCTTCTGAGCACAACAAAGTATTTTCCCAAACCAAAACTCTTTCTTCAAAAATGAACTTTATTAAGAGTTCAATATTCGATCATAAATGACAAAATTTTGTTCATTCAAAAACATAGCTTGCTTTGTAACATTGGGAAATAGGTCGGCTTAACCCCGCTAAGGAATTGAAAGAAAGCATTGTGTATGAAAAACGTATAAATTGATTAAAAATGTCTTAGATGGAAAAAAAGGGGCCACAATGAAGGTCTTTGTCGCAAGAATATTTCAGTGCGCTGCATAAAATTAAAATAATATTTAAAAAAAAAAAATACTTTTTAGACGGAATCAGAAATAATTAATCTTGATTTACTGTTAAGTAAGTTATTATGATTAATTTATATCGTAGAAATTATATAAAGAGAACACGAAATTCGTTCATTTTATTGCGTGCGACTTTGTTTTAAAATTCTAACAAACTTTGTGCGCTCTTTTTGACGCCAGTTTGTAAAGAAACATTAGTCATTTTATTAGTTTCAAACAACGGACGTCCCACAAAATTATTTTTTATGAATAAAAGAACCTTCACAAGAACTTAAAACTTACAGTTTATTCCTATATATTACGCTAACATTTTCTCATTTATTATTGTTAAGGAAAGGATGCAAATTTCTCGCTTTATAACTAATTGTCATGGAAGTATGAAAAAAACAAGTTCGGCGGAGGCCGAATCTTGGATAACCATCATTATGCTTTTCGCATTGTACTCTCCAAGTTCTTTTATTTAATACCCATATCGCTAGTATTATTAAGAAAAAAATAATCGCGGTGTCTTTTCCATTTTGTTTAAAATGAACCCATTTTTAGGCAGATAATATATCTTCGCTTGAGGAGTGCATAAAATAATTTTAAACATTCTGCCTTGTTTGCCTTGTGATAAATAAGCAAAAAACCACAAAAAAGTGAAAAAAAGTAAAATTTAATTACTTGTAACTTCGTGTGGGCGTGGCCGCGTGTTTCCATTTTTGGACGTAAAGAGTAAAGTGCTTCGCAAAATAAATGTGGAAAATTCCAGCGTCTTCTAACTTTAATAATTACCGAGTAACGAGCAAAAATCCAAAAATTTTTGTTAAAACAACTGAATTGCGTCCAGTTTTCACTCCACTGCGTACTTCTGCTTCGACCAATTCGGCCCATTTTCAATACCAACTTGCGCGCAAAAACTTCCAATGTTTCTACCAAATTTGAAGAAGATATCTTAATTCTTGTGACGAGCAGAATGCCAACAACGGACACCGTACAGACGGACAGACATGGCTAAATCAACTTTGAATTTCACGCTGACCAAGAATATATATACTTTATAGCTTCTCTGAAGGTTCCTGAAGGCTGTTACATACATTATGGAAAAAAACGAAATGAGTGTACCCCCATCTTACAGTGCTGGGTGTAAAAATAATACATCTGAACGAGTAAAAAAGGTTTTTTTATATGAAACGAACCCCGCTTTCATATACAGACGCTAGAGAAGCACTTTGCAGACTCCGAAACATGGATGCAATCTTAACTACCATGAATTGCGGTCTTGCATGCCTAGATGTCTATGCCTATCTACTGAAATGACTTTAACCCTCCGCGAATTTTATGTAAAAGAGCAAAAAATTGAGTTCTAATTGTTTCTTATCGTGCTCGTAAAACTTATTTGAGATTTGAAAACAAAATTAGGCAAAACCGACTAAAGAGTTTGTTAGTCATTACTAACCAATTGACAGACCAAAACTTCTTTTGTTTCGAGGTTTTAAGATCAATCCTAAATTATTCCTTAACACACGTTCCGTCACGTGGGAAAATCCGCTTGGACTGATGTGAACTTTCTCCGTAATTACACCGGATGCCCACCAAAAACCGCTTATACACACACAAGAGTTTATGAACTCGTATGGTAAAGTGCTAGCAAGTTGTTTAAAGGTTTACTTAATATAGGTGTCATGGATGTTACGATATTCGATATATAACGGATTAACGAATTTTCAATCTACCGGCAATCGAATAGCGTAGAAAATTTCGCAACAACAAGTCACTATGCTTTTTCTGACCGTCACACTTTATTTTGTTGGAAGCGACTTTTTCATTTTTTCGCTTCACTATGGTATACGCTACAAAATCTTACGCCTATCAAACGCGCAAGTCTCTTTAAGAGCATTTTAGACTGTTGCAAAGAGAATGACAAAATTAGTATATCGTCATCTATTTCTAATGGAAATTTAAATATGTGGTCATAAAAATGTAATAAACTTACTGTTATCTCGGTTTGGTTAGCAAAAGGTATGAAGTTCTAGTTCTATGAAGTTTTATACGTCAATTTGTACGTCGTTCAGATTGTCTGATGTTGATTAATGAGCAAATATTCATATGTACCTGTAATGTATTGAGATTCATTAGCGTTACAACCAGAATGACAAAGCGTACTTTGCTTCCAGTCATAATGAGGTTAATCTTAACATTTTGAAACAAACGAAATCAACGAAATGATAATCATAGTTATTATAAATGCATATGACACTAATTTAAATTACTTTTAATTTACATAATCAATTTCAAGCGCTTACATGCGCATGCAGAGTAATTTTTTAATTTATGGATATTTTTAAGTAGAACGTGTCATTGATCTTTTGTGTATTTCAAATGCCATACTTTCTCTCGAGTGAGATCGAAACTTTTGAGTTTTTTGATACCCTGTACGACTTGTGGGGTATGTTAAGCTTGTGTGAACGTGTGCAACAGTCAGAGGGAATTGAGGTAGATCCTCCGTCGGTCCGTCTTGATTAATCTACTTTTTGAGATTTTTTGATGAAGTTTGGTACGCTGAAGGACGGACGCTATTAAATGAATGTGATACGAATCGGGCCACTTTTTCGCCAACTTCTTATATAACGCGTAGTGTGGGGAGGTATATTTAATGGTACACCGTGGCATACTACACTGCCTTTACTTGCTTATTAATGTTATTATGACTTGGTGGCAGAGCCTTTGAAAAGCTGATCTTACTAAAGTGAAACTATCCATAGCTGTGTTTGCACGAAGTGCTAAGAGGACTATTATAGTATAAAAATCCTATCAAACAGTTGCTGCAAACTCGAATTCAATAATGTAATGGCTTTCTAACTATTGGCGGTCACTCGGTGGAATGTTATTACATCGATTTAAGTGCTTGGTTCCAAGAGTGAAACCAAAATGTAATTTGTTGAGTTGTTCTCGAACTTAGGTCGGCAAGACAACAAGGTGCTGAATGATAAAAAGAAGATTTAAGAAGTCAAGAAAAAGAAGAATTACATGCTTCAGTATATATAAAAACTGGTTCACATATTATTAATTAATGATTATATATTTATATTGTATCTGATGGCTACAAAATGAATAACAAAAGTAATACATCTCCATACTTTAGTATGAGTACGAACAAAGGAAACCTTTCACCTATTCGAAAGACTATAAGACGAATCGAAAACTTCGCTTCACTATCTCGCATGATTATCATTAATTTTTGTAGCAGCAAACGCGCATATGTTGGTTCATTGATTGTATAAAAATGATAAGAATCTACAAAAAAAAAAAAAAAAAAAAAAAAAGCAAATAAGAAGCAAAAGCACAAACACGCAAAATTGCATACAGGTGTAGATAAAGGAATAAGCAACTGATAGTGAAGTAATGCATGAAGGATATCGGAAAGAAACGCTTGTGATGTGTATGCAGATCCTGAATAGTGAAAAATTTATTACGCGTATCGTTTAGCCTATGAAAAATGCTCCTCTATAAATAAAATACAACTCGTTTTGTATAAGAATTCTTCAAGAGTTAGGGTAAATGTTTCGTAAGTGGTGTGATAAGAAGTTTTTACACACGGAACAATCCACGTACACACATTAAACATATCATAAAATATTATTTTCTCCTAATGGAAACTAAGCTCGTTATCTTTTGTAACGACGCTGTAGAATTTTTAAATGGTTCTCTTTTCTTCCCGCCCGAAACAGATGTAAATCGGTTTGTGACTATGAAAACGATGTCCACCTTTTTCTTGTTGTTATAGTCTTAGTGATCTAAGTAAGTTGTAGTAAATGTTACGAAAATTGATAGCAATTATCTGATGTCGATTTCATAAAAGCCTTCTCTAAAGAGACAAAATGTAAAACACGGAAATTGTTAATCACACAGTTATGGACCTTTCTAAGAAATTTCTAACTTCTAAGTCGAAAAACCAAACTAATTACACCTCACCCTATAAATTGATTTTTTGTACTTTCCTTTTTTTTTTTAATGTGACCAATCACTGTAGGGGATGGTCCATATTTGTCTAACACGGTGATTGGTCAGAAAGAAGTGGTGGTAGATAGCCATAGTCTAGTGGGTCTGTGCCCGATTAGTAAGTGTTAGAGCTTTACCGGCTGAGTACCGAGGTTTGATCTTGCTGCACTGACTTAACATTCGCGAGTCTTACCTACTGGGCTTCTCGTGCGGAAAATTCAAGAAGTGAACAGAAGTGAATCCATGAATAGGGGATAAATAGGTACAATTTCAGTGCATATACTAGGGGAAGTAAGTACACTTACACGTTTCTAAGTTACGAATGTAACAAATAAGAAAATGTCGTGTTCGTCTTGGATGTGCACTGCTTTAAAATGTAAAATTTGGAATTATAGTTTCTTTCTTGTAGTTCAAGGTCAACCAGGAGGATCCTAATGTTGAACTTGTAGACAAATCCGGCCAATTTTTTAACAAAATGTAAAAAGATCTCGTTTGAAGCTTTTTTTAGCCAATGACGAGCTGTTTTTGTGTCTACTTTGCTCACTCCCTAACGTGATCAGTGGTTATCAAAGAAGAACCTTTATGACAAGCTTCAACTTTTCATTCTAATTCTAAAAAAATTAATTCTCAACACTTGCCGGCAAATTAATTAATAAAAGTGATCGCCTTCAAAGCGCTTTATATTATGAAATTTTTTGTTTGTTGTTTGATGTGCACTGCTTCTTGCTCAGGTTTTGAATAAATGGAAAAAACTTCGAAAACGCATGGCTTTCGCTTTTACAATACCAACTGAAGATCCAAAATATGTATGCGTATGTACATATACAGTAAGCTTAAGCAAGACTAAGTGAGCTTAAAATAAATTGAAGGCATCTGCGCTGAGAGATAACCATCATTTACTAACCCTTAGGTGGTTACTTAAAAAATGTGTTCCTCCACTCACCTAATTGAAATTTTTGATCGTGAGATGTCATCACGTTACAAAAACAATGGAATTCGTGCACTAAGTTTTTGGTAAAAGTGCAGTTTTGCTCACTTTAACTTTAACACGTGGCGCGTTTTAAAATATGCGTATGAGAGCAAAAAAGAAAACCTAATTCAAGTCAACTCCACCTGCCTGTGCATGGGTAAATAAACAAAAAACCGTAAAATAGATTTAAAATAAAGGAAAAAAGCTTAACCTAAGTTCAGTGAAGTGAAGATAGAACAAAAGTCTCCTCGTTAGGCCGTTGTGGTTGTACTGTTGGCGAATGCTCTTTGCAATTATTTATGCATGTGAAAGTCGTGTAGCAATCATCAAGTGTGGAATGATATCATAGCAGTATCAAAGCACAACGTAAGCATGCGCGACAAGAAAAGGAAAGAAACAAAGCAGAAAACAAGAATGTTGCGCACGCAAAGTCACTGGCCGCGCGAAACGCATTTTTTCTAAATTCCCGCCAAGACTTTTCCTTATGTATTTGTTTGTGTATTGTTGTGTATTGTAATGTTTGTCTTCATTTTAAATAAACAATAAACAAACAACTTACCGAAAAAGAAATGACAAGAACAAATGACTTCAAAGACCCACATATATATATATAAGGGCAAGAATTTCGACCGTTACCACAAAAAAAAAAAAAAAACATCTTCATTCATGTACATAAAAACAAAAACTAAAAAAAAAAAAGGAAAATAATAATAATCATGAAACCCCGCTTACTCTCTACTTTACACACTACGTATGCGAGTATTCCATGTATTTGGAATTGTTTCTTTGGCTATTGGTTCGCGTAAAAAAGCAGACTTGAAAGAAACCTTGAAAGTGGCCTTACCTGTATATTAAGATACACTACAAGCACACAATTGTATATATTTTTCGGTAGATTTGATTATGATCATACAGTGGAGCAAACGTGCATTTGTTTGCTGTAAAAATGCGAAAAATACATTAATGCAACTCGTAACAATTCAATATTTTAGGAATTTCTCCCAGCGCCAGCTCAGCGATTCTAGAATTCACTGACTTTAAGTGATTTTAACCTAAAACTCATTAGATAAAGATCGAAATGAAAAAGTCGACCCGAATTCTCTTGTTTGTAACAAGCAGAGCAAGGCCGACTATTAAACGCTCCACATCGCTTCGCCTAATACAGACATTGTCCGTTAATTCGTTTTCGTGATAATACATTAAAAATTATACGTTGTTTTTATGTGAAGGCATAATTTTCATGGACGGCATTGAAAACATCAACTAACGGGATCCAAATTTAACAAACGCAATCTACTTGTCAAAGATTTTAATAATTTCCACTTGCTTCCAACATAAATAACTACAAGACAGACGATATCGCCATAGAAGTGTTTGCTTTTTATCAGAGCCCCTTTATATGGTTGGTTCTAAGTGAACGACCTATTTGACCCGAATTTTATATAAAATTACTTCTACGAACCAATTTTTATCATAAAATATCAAATATTAGATATTTTTTGCCTTGTGCGGGCGCACTTTTCGTTAAGATCTTTTTATGAGGAGGGATCCAGAAAATAGATCTATGTTGTCTAAACTCGATAAGATTATTGTTTTCGTCAAACTATTGCTATGCACAAAATTTCATCAAGAAATATTGAAAATGGAGTGTTTTTACCATATAAAGATTCGGTTGCCGTAGGTACAGTTATACGGTACAGAAAATTACCCCTTCCATCCTAATTTTTCACACTAATTTAGAACGCCCGAATACCATTACTGATCGATTTTTGTCGTTTAATTCTGAAAGTTATTTCGTAAGGGGAGTGGTTGCAAAAGTAGTTCGCGCCGAACCATTTTCAGTAGCATTTGCGCTTGGACCAAAACAAGTTAATGTACATAGTTTCAGCAAAATATCTCAAAACTGAAATCTATGGGGTGAACAAAAAAATACATGAACGAATATCAGACGTACAGACGGACAAACAAGCTTAGAATCACTTTCTGAATCGATCTGTATAATAAAAAAAAAAGGATCTATCTCGCGCCCTTCTTCATACCTCTGCACAAACTTAATATATCTAGTGCCGCATATGGTACACTGTATAAAACTGGGATTTATAACAAAAAAAAATGTAGTTCCGACATTGTTTAATAGCAAAGTTTATTTGGTTCAACATTATCAGAGTTTTTCAGATGATCAACGCGAATAAAACCCGCAAAAGCTAACATTACACTTTTAATAGACTATCCCACAGAGTAGCGAAAGTAACCCGCCCATAAAAAATCCTGTAAGACAAACGTCACTTAATGCTGTTTAGGTCCATAAAGGTACCGCCAAAGGTTAGCTGGTTTTACAAAGTTTATGCTTGGTTACTATAACTCGTTTATAAACTCAAAAGATTTTCCAAAAAAAAAAGAAGATAAATAAATAAATAAATAAAAGAAGTTTTACTTGAGCATCTTTCCGCCCCACTGGTCCCAGCTAAAAGGATCGTAGGTCGACCTGCATTTATATGTATGAAAAAATTTTTACCAGGAAACAGACCTGAATAATTCAAATCATGGTTAACTACTTTTATGTATGCAGTATGAACTGTCAGAAGAGTGTGACATATCTAGGTTCCAGTAGAAAAAGTTGATGTATTTTATTTATTTTATTGTACAATCTCGAATAGCGTTGGACAAGGACCATTTTAATGCCTTTTTTCAATTACATAAACCATATCTCCCACGTTATCATATAACTTTAAGTTATTGACGATTTGTTTCATTTCAATTCAAGCTTTTTTTGCTGTTAAAATATCTGTCATTCACGATGGTTTGGATTTTCTAATTCATTTAAGATGACTTTTCGCAACTAACTAACTTTCCGTTAAATTTGATTCCGTAAAATTTCCATTTCATTTTCATATGAATATTGCTTCGCCTGGAACGCGTTGTCAGAGGACTTGCTGCAATTCAAATAATTTTGAGTAAAATTTGTGCAATTGCGACCATTGTCGTTGTTTACACTGAGACTGTATTAGGGAAGAAGAGAAGATATGCTTTTTTTTTGTCTTGGATCGTTCATAAAAGGTGAATGTTTTGCTAGATGTACATTAATTTTATTGCCTTTTCCCGCCTATTTGTTTGTAAAAGAAAAATTTTTTAAATTAACCTTCGGAATGAAAAAGATATTATTCTTATATTTTGGTAATTTAGTGAATTTACATTTCTTTGCCCACTTACGTATGCATAGCACGAACTCATTCACAGACTCATTGCTGAGTCCTAAAGATAAATTGCACATCTAAGCAAAGCTATATTAACTTACAGAAGAATAGCTCAGTTTTCCAAGAATTACGTTAAGGCCAAAGTAGACTTCATCGCAAGAATAGTCGTTTGTCGACACCTAAAATACTTCACGTACAGGAAATGGGAAATTGTAACCAAGTAGTGGTTTGAATGCCTCCAATTCATTTTCAAACTCAGCAATGTGTATATATTTTCAAGATCAGACGTGAAGGAAAAATACTCAAGCACTATAGTGAATCATTAAGACTCGCTGTATATCGAATACCTTCCACTTGTTGAAAACTTATTTTTCAGCAAAGACGATAAGCACACAAATGTGCTTTAAAAATGCTACAGTAATGAACTGAGGGCGTGGGCAAAGTAGTAGTGTTCCACGTGTGTATTGCCGGAAAGACTTTTTTTTCTTCTCCTCGCTGACGTTTCGATAAACACGAATAACAATTACCGTATGTTATCTGCTAATCACACGCAAATGTAAGCTACAAGATATCTGTGATTCTTTTTTTTGAACTTTTCTCCATGCTCTACATTCGTCCGAGGTTTCCTACTTATAAATTTCTATTAATTTTTTGTCCACACGAGTACTATGTAGCCGAGGGTGGAGAGGCTAAGCAAGTCCACTACCACTAACAATTTAAGTTGTTAACTTGTTTATTACATGATTATCAATGCAAGCACCACAACATGAACTTTCCTTCTAAAGCTGCATTGTATTCTAATTAAGTGCACCGTTAGGTTTCTCATCAAATACATAACAAGCGCTAAATACTGTAATCAATTTTTATATACACCAACAGAGAATAAATGTATATTTACACCATTCCCTTGATAGCACTTAAAATAATTCACAAGTCCGTCTGTCTCACCTTATTCGCTTTTTGAACTCTTCAAAAATGGATAGAAATTAAAATTTTAGACTACACGCCTATTCTATATAGTAATCCATTTTAGATATTTTGAAAGTTTTTGCAGACTTCCAAAATGAAAATGAATCTAATTCGGAATAATCAGCGACAATTAGGAGGAAAATATTTCAAAGCGATGGGTATTTAAAATTCACTCTAAAATGTGAACACAAAAATACTAAGAAGAATGTATGTATGCTTTCTCTCTTTTTACAGAAAATGTATGCCGTCTATCATGAAATCATGGACACTTTACCTTGACGTTTAAGGGGACGACAAATAAACAACCACCATAGATGAGTGACTATGTATTACTTCATTTCTATCTTGACGAGTAAAA